>CAUYQV010059641.1:0-11996 GCA_963574575.1 Galagoides demidoff
GCCATGGCATCACAGCTCATAGCAACCTCCAACTCCTGGGCTCAAGTGAGTCTCCTGCCTCCGCCTCCCAAGTAGCTGGGACCACAGGTGCCCGCCACAACGCCTGGCCATTTTTTGGTTGCAGTCATCATTATTGTTTGGTGGGCCCGGGCTGGGGATTCGAACCCGCCACCTTAGGTGTACGTGGCTGGCACCTTAGCCGATTGAGCCACAGGTGCTGAGCCTATACTTCCTAGTTTTGAACTAAATTACTATCTCAATTTAAAATGACTAGCCTCATACCTTTTGGGTGTAGGACATAAACACAAGAGGGACCCTACCAAACAAAATGTAATATTTTTGACCTGGTTGTTTGTACATGTTAACCTGAAGTAAAGAATAAATAATATTAAATAAAATAAAAATAACTGCATAAAATAAAAATAAATAAAATAAAATGACTAGCCCTCAATTAAAGACTTCCTGGGAACCTACAAAATATTTAAATACATGTATCTTCCCAAAGGGAGTGCTTAGTTCAGTTCCAAAGACAGTTCAATTTTGAGGACCTTCCTACTTTATCTGACCTAAGACTACCCAGTTTTCACATACAAAGAAGTTCAGTGAACGTTACTTACCAACATCCCAGACTCCCAAACAGCCTGATCTGAGAACTGAGGTTGACTCTACAAGTCCAATTTAAGTAAACAGACTAGAAAAATGGTGAATCTAACTATTCATTATTAGGGTAAGGTGCAATAGAATATCTTTACCCTAATTACCACCCTCAGGATTAGATATGAATAATTAGGTTACTCTTTAATCAAAAGAAAAGGTTCACAGGAACCAGCTATGTTCTCTTTTCTAAGAGCAAAACTAAAACCCATTAATATTCTGTAGTCCATTTTTGGGTTCTGCTTGGTAGTAGGGGGTGGAGGGGGGGAGTGAGGAGACAGGAGCATGGGGAAACTAACATTGCTTGGATTGAATTCTCAACAGTAAAAACCTGAAAACGCTGAAAAACCGGTAATAGTATATACATATATAAAGATGAAGAAACAGTTCAGAGAGCTAAGTAGGTCTCTTTCCAGTTTCAAAGTTGATGCTCTTGGCAATACACCATTGGTGCAAAAAAATCTGTACCACATCTGATCATAATAAATAACGATGATTCAGCTTTGTACCACTGCTATGGCCGGAATGTTTATGTCTCCCAACAAAATTCATACATTGAAACCCTAACCCCTTATGTGATAGTACTTGGCGATGAGGCCTTTGAGAGGCAATTAGATCATGAGGGGAAGTCTTCATGATGGGATTAGTGCCCTCATACAAAGAGACCCCAGAGAGTTTGCTTCCTCTCTCCACCGTGTGAGCACACAGCAAGAAGACAGGCATCTGCAAAACAGGAAGAGGCCCTCACTGGAGCCCAACCATGCTGTCACCCTGATAGCAGACTTCCCCTCCTCCAGCACTGAGAGAAATCAATCTCTGTTGTTTAAGCTACCTAGTCTATAGTGTTTTGTGATAGCAGCCTGAACTAAGATAATACTTGAATACCTTTGAACAGATCTCATCTACTTAGGTTTTCATCTTCAAAGACAAACAAGTCCCTTGACAAGCTTCATTTCAAAACAAACCTTACAATTTGAGGATATTAATATTTCTCCCATAGAGCCTTATCCGATAATAGTTTCACCACTTGAAAACCATTTGTCCTATTCTTAGGGCATCCAGCTAATACTATGTATGCTGTATCTTAGCCCTGATGAGCTAGGCCTAACCAGTGTTACTGTGTGGAGTCATGTTGCCAAGTCCCCAAAGGCAAATGCGTATTACTTCACGAAGAGAGTAGTTGATCACATTTCATAATGCCTAAACCCTATCTCCTAAAATGTGGCAGGATAAGAAACGCAAATAACACAACTTGGCTTCCCTATTATCTGTTCATAAGAGGCCTGGCGACCTCATCCTCCAATGTTCAAACCTTGGACCTTTCTTTGCTTCCTGTAAATCACAGCAAGTGTTATTTTTGCTTCCTGTAAATCACAGCAAGTGTTAATTAGTCACTGTGTTCTCAGTGAAACGGAGAAGGTCAGGCCCTGATCTTCTGTATCTTTATATTAGAGTGCCTCATGCTCCTAGTGAGATAGTCCCTCATATTCAAACCACCTCACCAGCCTGAGCCACAGGAGACAGAAGAGCATACAGAATGCTGTATTTTTCATATGTTATGTGGTATCCAAACTTGGTGAACTTCTGATAATTCTATTTGTTCATCTGTAACTTACTTTGGATTTTCTATGTAGACAGTCATGTCCAGTCTGAATAAGCAATTGTTTTTTCCTTCTAATTCTTATATCATTTATTTTTCTTGGCTATAACTGAGCAGTAGTAACAGTAATAGCATTCTTTTAGTTTCTGATTTTAAAGGGAATGTTTCTGTTTTACTATAATGTTTGCTGTAGAATTTGGCAGTTAAAAAAAATCAGATTAAAGAAGCTTCATTTTATTTCTAGTTTTTTAAGAGATTTTTTTCATGAATAGGTGACTTTTTTTAAATATTTCTTTCATCTTCTGAGATGATCAAATGGTTTCTCTACTTTGATCTGTTAATGCGATAACTTATACAAACCGATTTTCAAATGCTAAACCTTTTCACTTCTAGAATAAACCATATTTGGTTGTAAATTTTTTAATAATTGCAATATTTGGTTTGCATATATATTTTCTTAATACTTTTGTATTATCATAATACAAATGATAATTGGCCTATAATTTTTAAACAGTTCTCCTGTACTGGTATTAATGTTATAAGAGTTTTATAACATGAGTTGGAAAACTTTCCATTTATTTTCATCTTTGGAGTAGATATAAGAGAGGAATAATATGTTTTGCAAGAGTTTATCAGACTTTAGCCAAAAAAAAAAGTTCTAGTGGATCTAAAATAATTTTTTTTTCATTTATTAAAGTTTTATACTCCTTGAATCAGTTTTGGAAATTTGTATTTTTCCAAAAGAGTTCTCATTTTCCCTAGGTTCAGCATTCAGTTTTTTATTTTATTCTCTTGTATTTTAAATAACTGCTGTGTATGTTTCACTTTTCTATTATAGGGTAGAGAATCTGTGGCCTCAAGGCCACATGTGACCCTGCGGATTCCCAAGTCCAGCCTCTTGACCAAACCCAAACTTTACAGAACAAATTGCTTTATTAAAAGCATTTGTTCTGTTAAACTTGGATTCAGTCAAAGGCCACACTCAAGGATTCAAAGGCCATATGTGGTCCCAAGGCCACAGGCTCCCCTCACCATTCCCATAATTTCTTGGTATATAATCAATCTTTTCTCTCTGGTTGCTTTAATATTCTTCCTTAAATTTGATTCTCTAAAGTTTTACATGTAGTTATGGATTTTTAATCAATTTGGATTTTGCTGGGTTTCTTTAATCTGAGGCTTAATGCCTGAGATTGAACATAAAAATGTTTAACAATTATCTCTATTGGCTCCCCCCATTATTTTCTTCTGAAATTCCTCTTGGACATATGTTAGGGCTTCTCATTCTATCTTCAATGTCTCAATTGCTCACATTTTCCACATATGTATCTCTTTGTGCTGCATATGGAGTAATTTTTGCAAATTTAGAGTGCTATGAATTATTTTCAGCTGTATCTAATTTTCAATTTAACTTATCTTTTAGGTTAATTTTTACTGGTGTGTATTTTTCATTTCTTGAATTGCTATTTGTTTTTAAAGTTTTACATTTTATTTTTATGCTAATAATATGAATTATGCTAATTTTATGGTAATAATATGAGGATTCTGGTTCTAGGGAAAACCATTTTAGAAAATGCTGCGTATTATCACCTTTTAAAGCTAAATATGCACCTGTGATATGACTTGGAAATTACAATTCCTAGATAAATACCCAACAAAAATGCATGTACGTGTGCACCAAGAGACAAAATTATTTACAGCACCAATATTTATACTATCCCCCCAAATGGAAATGTTCATGAGCATTAGAACCACTCTGGCAAATATTGTGCATTGAGTAAGTGTAAGTTTTATTAATATTCTTTTTAGCCTACTGAAGTCTCAGAAATCTATGATTAAATGTAATTGAAAATGACTTAAAATCTTATCTCAAGCATCTTATCACTAAAAATATTTTTTACTTTCAAGCACCAATATTCTAAATAAGTTACAAATAAATTAGATTCAATTTTATTTTTCAGCCTTCACTACCAGGCATTCTCTTACTACACTTAGAGCCCCTTTTTCCTACTGAATTTCAGAACTACATTTTTTCAAATGGATACCTTGCAAAAAGACAAAACAATATATTAATTTATTTCACTATGAATCACCAATTACCTATTCTGTCTCAGAGACAAAAGTAACCACCCGAAGTTATCAGACTCTTTAACTGTCACCACTGCTCCCATTCGGTAGTTGTGACCCAACTGTATGGTTTCTGTATAGATCTCAGGGTCTTGCTTTTCATTGGTTCTTACGTTCCCTTTCTAAATGATGGCTGAAGAAAGATTTAATAAACTTAATCTCAATCCTAAAAATCAGTGGCTTAAAAATTATACATATACAGACATGAATATATGGAACTTGGTATAATGTTACTGGCTAAAATTCATGCATATTCTTTCTCAAAAATGGGGAAACAAGAGTCATCCAACTAGTGGCAAAGGACCTAATCAGTATGGTTTATCCTAACTAATCAAACCTAATCAACCCCCCCCCATGGTTTATGTATATGTCCGTATAATAAAAATTAAGTTGTAATGAATTGTTTGTAGTTGTGAATCCTCACTCACACAGCAGGAATGATGTCTTTTCCTTTAGGCATTCCCATTTCCTAACTGAGTGCCTCATCCTCAGTGAGAACTCAGGATATGTCTGTTAAGTAGATGAAAACTAAAGGAAGTTGTAAATACATTAGGGAAAACTGAATTTAAGGCTGAGGTCTCAGATTTGTAAATCATAGGGCAAGATTCAATTTTATAGGACTTGATACCTACTGAATAACCTAACAAAAATCTAACTTCTAAAACTGTACAGTTACGACATCAGGTGTATGACGTTTTCCTCCGGAAAGTCCAGTTATCTGGTCAGGTCAACCATGAAACAGGCTTACTCAGCTTGATAATAATGCACTCTGCTTGCTTTTTAATAGTATTTGCTTGCATAAGAACTTTCATTCTTTTATTTCGGGTGGAATATGAAAAACATATTTACTCTCAGATATTTAGACAAATATATAATTATTTGAAGTTATAAGTTTACCTTTGTTTTTTATTCCAGGCAGAAAAATATCCTCATTTAAAATACTTCTAAAAAGTGTCTTCTGTGAGCCTAATGTCTGAAGTCAGAGACTCCAAAGAAATCTTCTGATATGTCTATCAGAACCTAAGTTTAAATTGTATATATTATCGATAAACCTTAAAGAAGGCTCGTAAATAGGCAGCTTAGCTATTTTCCTGGCATTTCGTTAAAAACACAGAAATATTATCATTCCAGTTTTACCAAGGAGAAAACAAAACACATAAATCCTTTCTCACCTCAGTAGTACCTGTAGAGATTACAGTAGAACTGGTTTGGCTTTGGTGGTTCTGTTAGCAATGCCTTTTTCTTTTTCAAAGCTTCTTTTCACAGAGTTTTAATTACAAGTTTGTCTTCTGTATATATTCTGCATTTAGGGCGTGTTTTCCTTCGATCGATTTTCATTCCATTTTCCCCCAACTAACTTCCATTACCTAAAGTGGTTGGGAAGAAGAATATTATGCTTAAACAGAAAGTTACAAAACCAGTATATGCATAAGCAATTTTTAAAAAGTTATATTAGAATAAAAAATTATTCATATTACTACTCATATTTACAAAGATATTAATTTCTCTATTTCCTATACCCTAACCCAATTAATCTTGCTTATGAACCCTCCGCTCTGCTGGATAGAAGGCAAAGAGAAGGTGAGGCTGGGATTTTGGGAAGCACGTTTGCTTAATCCAGAGGCATTCTCTGGATTTAAGTGTTATGTCACCTGCACCCGACAGGACCATCTTAGGTCACAATGAGTTTCAGGAAACTTGATAAACAGGGTTGTCAATTATAAACCAGGTGAGATATCTACAAAAAATAAAGACTTTCATTTTGAGATTGTTGATCTGAAGCAGTTTTCTTTTTTCCTGGCAGTGACTAGAGAATAGGACCAATAGTCTTTAAAGGTCACTCCTATTTCTGGAAAATAAACCCATAAAATCCAAATATAGGTCTTTTCTTTTTGGTATCCAGGAGAAAAAAAATACAACCTGTTTATTCACAAGTAGGTCCAGAACACATTTCTACTAATATTTTAATGAACTGGCAAATAAGTTCGAATCCAACAAGAGAATACTTCTGCGCTCAGTCTCTGCCTCTTCATAAGCTTCTGCCTAACATCTCCCCATGGAGCTGCTGCACTTTATCTTATGACTGATTCCTGCCGTAGAGTCAAAGGTCAATGAAATTCAAAACATCAATGAAAACAAAATAATCTTCTACACCAAGTTTAACAGATCTCTTTACAAGATGACATGACAATAGAAAAAAATGGAACTGTCATGCCTAGAGTTCCCTTGCTACTTGCTTAGAATGTGGGCCTGAGGATCCCAGATAAACCTGGCATGATTTTATATCCCTAGTAAACAGCTACTTAAATAAAGGAACACCTTTTGAGGGCTATTATAAACTACGTCGTGGGTGCCAACTTATTGGACCATCCATGCAGGGCTGTAAAGGCAAACCAAGTGACAAGTTAATATGTCACCGTAGCAGGTGTTGCTGATCATTTCTGGAGCCAGTGATTTCCCAGGGAAAGGTCTTCCTTTCAGCACCACAACAAAAACCTCACTGAAATTAATGGAAGCCTTTTTCTCCACCATATAAATTTTTGAGAAAAAAAGTTAAATGTAATTATCAATCTAATAATCAATTGAGAGAACTGAATTGAAGCCCTGGTTTGGTCCCTAAATAACCGGGGAATTTTTAAAAATGTTTTAAGTCTCTAAGAGACTGCTCACATATAAATCAAGAAATTTCTAATGAATCATCTAAGCCCAACTCTAAAGTTACATTTTAGCATTGTTCATCTGTCAGTGTTTGATTAACTTTATGCTTGAAGACTTTAAGTGATTGACCAGAAGTTAAATTAATCCTACTATTAGTTCTTTTAAGATTAAACCAAATTTAAAAAAATCAATATCTTGGCTCAGCACCTGTAGCACAGTGGTTATAGACACCAGCCACATACACTGAGGGTGCTGGGTTTGAACTCAGCCCGGGCCAGCTAAACAACAATGACAACTACAATAAAAAATAGCCAAGTGTTGTGGTGGATGCTACTTGTAGTCCCAGCTACTTGGGAGGCTGAGGCAAGAAAATTGCTTAGCCCACGAGTTTAAGGTTGCTATGAGCTGTGACACCACAGCACTCTACTGAGGGCAACATAATGAAACTCTGTCTCAAAAAGAAAGTCTTTCAAGGGTAACATTTTAAAATCTTTTGATATATTTTCTTTCAATATTTTATATATTTTATAGTAAATGTCTATATACATTCATATTTTATATAATGGTTCTTGTATAATGCAGATTCATAATGTGTTCATTTCATTTCATTTAACATTAAACAGATTAACTTTTTCTATGATTATTGACTATAAATGTACAGAATTAAACTAAATGAAAACATGCTTTCATTCAGGGTAATCTGATATATTTCTTTTTTATTTAAAGCAAGTTTGACTAAACTTTTATGTAACTAAAAATAGATGTACAGTGTCATTAAGAAAATGTCACTGTTATTAAGAATTAACTGTTACTTATTCATGCAATCTTTATACTTTATCTGTCTTGGATCTTTCAAACATTTATCATCATTCTTCATTCTGAAATAGTTTTCTAGTAAATATTTAGTAAGTCTTTAATTTTCTAAAGATTTTATTCCCTTAAAAATGCAAAGAAAGAAAAAGATCTAATTACATAAACATTTTGCCTTTACTGAGTCACCATGGGTCAAATACTAAAGTTTAGACATAGTTGCATTAAATGAGAAAGAATATTCCAATTTGTTTCCCATCCCATGAGTTAAAACATGAGTTTCATTTAGTCATATTTTGTAAACATCATGGGAGAAAATAAATCCCTAAGCCTACCCCTTCAGCATAGGATAAGTTATGCAATTTTCACAAGACATGCACACAAAAGGCCAAGAGGCTTATATTTGGGTTTTAGATTTTGATGTGGGGAATTACTAAAGAGAAATATGGACTGATATGCCCTATGACCATGCCTTTAAAAAAAAGTTCTGGAGGTCAAGGTGAGAGGATTGCTTGAGGCCAAGAGTTAGAATCCAATCTGAGAAGGAGCAAGACCCTGTCTCTATAAAATACAGAAAAATTAGCTGGGTGTAGTGATATGTACCTGTAGTCCCAGCTACTCAGGAGGCTGAGGCAGGAAGATTACTTGAGCCCAGAACTTTGAGCTTGCAGTGAGCTATGATGACGCCTCTGCACTCTAGTGAGGGAGTGAGACCCTGTTTCCTCCCTCCCCAAAAGTCTGTTTCTAAGCCTAATGCCATTCAGGCAGGGAGAAAACAGTAAATGGGGTTAAGCCTAGGAATAATAGAACAATGTTCAATATCAGTCTATAAAATGACGTCATTAACCCACTCCAAGACCATTGACTATGTAGTGGTTTGCAAAGCAACTTAATTTAAGATACAGAAAATGAAAAGACAAAAATGACCTGAGATCAAAAGTCACATCAAAACTAGATCCATGAAAAGCTCATTTGATTCTTGATTATCTCTCTTAAAGTTCATGATTATATCTTCTCCTTAGTCAAGGTAGAAGTTCACTTGAGCACACATGTTCAAGGCTAGCATGAATGAAACCCCTCTCTAAAAAATTTTTTTAAAATATTAACTTCCTCTGGATGTAAAGAAATGTCTTGGGAGGTACCTGTGGCTTGGTGAATAGGGCACTGGCCCCATATACCAAGGGTGGTGGGTTTGAACTGGCCCCAGCCAAACTGCAACAACAACAAAAATAGCTGGGCATTGTGGTGGGAGCCTGTAGTCCCAGCTACTTGGGAGAAAGAATCACCTAAGCCCAAGAGCTGGAGGTTGCTGTGAGCTGTGACACCACAGCACTCTACTGAGGGCGATGAAGTGAGACTCTGTCTCTAAAAAAGAAAAAAAAAAGGATTGTCTTAAAAAGGATTGTAAACTGGAACATTGAAAGAAATTGATAATCTTTTATTTGCAATGAAATTCTAAACTCACAAAATTACTTCTACTTTGGTATTGGCAAATTTTAGTTCATAATAACTTAATGTTTTCAGATATAAAGACAGAAGTTTTGAAAGTTAAAGAACAGAAATTTAGAAGGGGCCAACAATGGCTCTTAAGAATGAATTGATGCAACTACAATCTTTTCAAATACTTTCTTCATCAACTTCTTTGGTATTTTCCTTTCCCATGTGTGCCAAAAATCTGGTTTTGTGAGTCACCGGCTTCGCCTTTTTTTCTAAAGTGATCTCTCCATCCGAGATACTGAATGTTACTGGCAAGCTCTGTTACTTTACGTCATGTTAGCTAGAAGAATGTGGTTACAAAGCAGTCATCAGCCAAGGACCTTAGGGACAAGAGAACTTGGAACACAGGGCACTTCACAAAACAAAGAGAGCTCAAAGAAATGAGTCCCACTCACAGCCAAATATGACAACCACAACACCCTAGCAGCTCTACTTCATAAGTTGAAATAGGGCCTGTCCTGAATTTTGTGAAGAAAACCCAAGATCCCCAGATATTGAGTCAAAACAGTTTAGCTCATAGTGAGAGATTGGATAGCTTATACTCAACAAAAAAACTATTGTTCCCAGTGATTTCTATAGGAAGGGAGAATACAACAGCTCAACACCCACCAACCCAGAACTCCCAACACCCACCAAACCAGATCTCACCCTTTGGCTCCTCCATTGTCACCAGGCCCATGTACACAAATACCTGAGACAGCTTTGACTGTTTGAGACCCGCAGGCAGTGACTGCGCCAATCAATATAATTTACGCCAAATTGGATGGAGGCCAATCACTCTGATCATGACTTGCATTTGCAGGGAGAAAGGCGGGTGCTGAATTCCAACTCAGACCCCTGCTTTCTCTAGTTCCCTATGCCCTTCTCTGTTTTCTCAGCTTTGGTGAGCTTCACAAGAGCTCCTTCCACTGCAGCCTTTGAATCCTGATCCAATTCTGATCAAGCTCCTTTATCCTCATCTTGTCCTGGAACTCTCTCTGCCTTCAGGCTCTAAGTGGAGCCTGGTGCTCCCTCCTTTCCTGACAGCAACAGCAGATTTTCCTGCTGGCTCAACTTCCCAAACATGAGCATTTCCCCTGCTCCTGAGAGGATTCTGCCTCGGGATCATATCTGCTCTGCTTCGGGATCGTATCTGCTTACTTAGGAATGATATCTGCTCAGCCTTGAAATCATATCTACTCTGCCTCAGGATCTGCTCTGCTTTGGAATCATATCTGCTCTGCTGTGGGATCATATCTGCTGGGTCTCAGAATCATATGTGCTCTGCTCTGTTTGGCCTCAGGATCATGCCCACTTGGCCTCATTGCTCTTTTAGATTGGCCTCTTTACTTTGGGACCTGAGTCCACTCGTGCTCTCCACCTTAGTGTCTGCATAATGCTGAGATGATGATACCAATGGCGTTCAGAATTTAAAAAGATGACAAACTTCTTTAATGATAATACATTACTGTGACTCTCCTTGGGAATTTATAATTTCACCAATAACATTAAAAGTAACATGATTACAGCTTGCATACAGTAAAATTCATTTAAGTATATGTATAAATGTTTATGTAGGATTATAAAGACAAATATTACTGTATCTTATTCAATAGGTGAAGCACACTGTTTAATTTATTTAAAAGTAATTAATGAAAGAGAGTGTGTCACTGATTTTTTTTTTTTGGTTGCAGCCATCCTGGTTGTTTGGCGGGCCGGGCTGGGGATTTGAACCTGCCACCTTAGGTGTACGTGGCTGGTGCCTTAGCCGATTGAGCCACAGGCGCCGAGCCGTCACTGATTTTTTAAATGAAACTGCTTATTTAGATGTTTTTACTATTCTAGCATGTATATTAAATTTTACTTCTTCTAAAATCCTTGCTTTCATAACCTGAGGTTTAGAGTCTTACATTTTAATTCTTATAACCACTGTGCCTTATTAGCATTAGCTTTTTTAAGTTCTAGAGACATGGGAGATAGAAACTTGAGGTGAATTCATAGAATTATTATGTCCCTATTAACGTCAATTTTTCCCATAATGACTATAGTTTCCTCTTCCACCAATCATGCATGTTCTTTTAAAAAAATACAATTAAAATTGAAACTAAGGTAAAAATAAAAGTCATATAGAATCTACCACTTCCCTCAGGTAATCATGAAAGGCGGCCATTCCTTCATATATAGCTATGTGAAATTATATCCTACATAATTTTTTCTTACCATGAATAGCAACTTTAGTTTTCCCATTAAGTACCAATGTTAACAACGTCATGTGTAACCTATAATTTCATGAAATACAAACATATTCTAGATAGATAGCATGCTGTGGTATGTGGGTGTGTACACAGTTTAGGAAGTCATTGTTTTATAAGAATGTAATCTTATTTTACATACTTCTCTGTATTAAGACTTTCATCCTGAACAGTGTATTATAAAAATCTCTCCAAATTGGCTTGGCGCCTGTGGCTCAAGCGGCTAAGGCACCAGCCACGTACACCTAAGGTGGCGGGTTCGAATCCCAAGCCCGGGCCCGCCAAACAACAATGATGGCTGCAACCAAAAAATGGCCAGGCGTTGTGGCGGGCACCTGTGGTCCCAGCTACTTGGGAGGCTGAGGCAGGAGACTCACTTGAGCCCAGGAGTTGGAGGTTGCTATGAGCTGTGATGCCATGGC
>CAUYQV010059642.1:0-17754 GCA_963574575.1 Galagoides demidoff
CACTTAATCCTGCTGCTCCAGGGCCCCTTTCTCTGCCTGTCCCTGTTTCCCCAAGTCAGCCTGCCCAGCCTCCTCCCAGCAGCCTTGTGGGCAGGTCAGGCCAGGAGCCTCCTCCAGCTGCCCCTCCCTCCTGCTTGTTCATCATCCCCCACCCAGCCCAGCGGGTGAAGGTCTCCGATGACCAGGTCCTGGGCATGCCCTGCCTCCCCTGTCTCTGTGCATGTGATCACCAGTGGCTACTCTGTTCTTCTGGAAACTTTCCTTCATGGGTTTCTAGGCCTTTTCGTTCTCTGCCTTCCCCCCTTCCTCTGTCCAGTGTGGGACAGTGCCCAGACCTGGGGCCCTAGCCTTCTATCTCACTGTGCACTTCTCCCCCATCTCCTGCATCCCTGAACAGTGCCTCCGTCCTGGAGGCCAAAACTGATGGACCAGCCAGGGCCTCCTTTGAGCTGCAGCCAGACACCTCCAACTACCTCTCTAGTGTCCACTCTTCCGGTTCCAGTCCAGAGCTCTCCTCCGAGCTCTAGAACCTGATGGCCAACCTTCTCAGACAGCATAATCCAGTGACAACCCTGGTCTGCTTTTCTTTTTACATTTGATTAACTCCTTTAATTCAAATTCTGAATCTTTCTTCCTTGAATTTGTCCTTGACGAGTGTTTCCTACTTTTGGGAATGACATCACCACTGTGGTGGGAGACACTGGGCAGTCCCCTGGGAGTCTCCTCCTTCTTTACCTGTCACATCTCCTTGTAAGGCCAGTTGACCTTACCCCCTAACCATCTCCATCAACATCGCCAGCAGCTCAGTCCAAGCCTTTATTTGTCGATTGGTCCACTGCATTACCTCCTGAATTTCTCCCCAACAATCCAACCCCTGCAGAGAAGCCAGAGTAGGCTTTTTGAAATACACATCTTTCAATGTCCAACTCTTTTTTTTTTTTTTTTCTGAGACAGAGCCT
This sequence comes from Galagoides demidoff, assembly GCA_963574575.1. Lineage (NCBI taxonomy): Eukaryota > Metazoa > Chordata > Mammalia > Primates > Galagidae > Galagoides > Galagoides demidoff. The sequence continues at coordinate 960 of CAUYQV010059642.1, forward strand.
CAAGCTGTTCCCCTGGGTAGAGTGCCATGGCATGACAGCTCACAGCAACCTCCAACTCCTGAGCTCAAGCAAGTCTCCTGCCTCTGCCTCCCAAGTTGCTGGGACCACAGGCGCCCACCACACCGCCTGGCTAATTTTTTTTTTTTTTTGGTTGCAGCCATCATTGTTGTTTGGTGGGCCCTGGCTGGATTCGAACCCACCACCTTAGGTGTATGTGGCTGGCACCTTAGCCACTTGAGCCATAGGCGCCGAGCCTAATGTCCAACTCTTACTCAAAACTTTTCAATGGCTCTTAGAGAAAGACTGAATTTTATTTCTCCAGCCTCGATGCTGCCCCACCCACAGCATGGTTTCCACTCAATGGTCATTTCTGCTTGGTTCTTACTAACAAAAGCCACTTTCCCTATACGTCCAGGGAGGTAGACCTGGTCCCTTCCAGGTGATGGATCAAGATTGATCTGTGTCAGATGGGCCAGCCATTCCCTTGCCAGTTACCAATTCATGAGTGGGTGTTTGATACAAATTGGACCAATAAAAGGTAGGGTAAGGGGTCTTCTGAGAAAGGTTTCTTGGCCCTTACAAAGAAGTATAAGGAAGAACCATTTCCTCTCATTGCTAGACATTGGTGCGGCGGATACAAGACCTGGCGAGATCACAGCCTTCTTGTGACCATGAAGACAGGAGCCCACGGCACAGAGCCTGAGAGCCCCGAGAGAGGGGAAAACCTGAGTCCTTGGTGACCTCAGAGACGTCTCCCTTGGGACTTCTTACTATGTGTGATGATAATCTCTTATTGTCCAAACATTCTTGAGTTGAGTTTTTTGTCACTTGTGTCAAAGTCATCCTTACTGACAAGTTCCTCAGGTATCATGGCCTCTGGCTTCAGGAACGCACCACCCTACTACCACCGAGTGCCACACTTGCTGTTTCCTCCTGTGTTCTCATTCCTACTTAACTTCCATTCCCTGATGGAATGTTACTTCTCTGATCTAGGAAGTTGTCTCCACCTATCAGAGTTTAAAATCATGGATTTATTAATTTATTTTTTTTAGAGACAGGGTCTTGCTCTGTCACCCGGGATGCAGTGCAGTGGTGCAATTATAACTCGCTGTAACCTCGCAGCCCTCACACTCCTCCCTCGAGGCATTTTCAATCATATCCCCTTGTTTCTCTCCAGCTGGGCTTGGAGGATGGAGCCCAGCTCACTTACAAATCTTCCTTCTTTTCATCCTCTCCCTCTGCTTGAGCCCTCTTTCAAGACCAGAAAATTCTAGGGTCTCTCCTGTTTTCAGAAGCCCTCCCTTGATCACCCACATTTTTCTTGCCACCACCTGCTCCTCCCCTAGTCACCCAGCCCTCCGTGAGGAGGGGGTCTGCAGCTCTGCCATCCATTTTTTTCTGCTGCCCCTGGTGAGCTTGCTTTTACCCCACAAAACAGTTTCTGCCAAGGTTCACAATAGCCCCCTGATTGCTAGATTCAAAGGACTTTGTTTGCTTCTTATTTTTCAGAGATTCGGGGCAATGAGCTGTGTTGATTACTTTCTCCTTGAAACTCTTCCCTACCTTGGTTGCCACGGCAACCCCTCTCCCAGTTCATCGCATCTCTCAGGTCCTTCGTTTTCTCTCTTCTCTGTCGCCCTCCCACACCTCAGTTGGCCCCTCAAATGTCTCTGTGGCTCACAGCTCTGCTCTGGGCCCTCTCCCATTCCTTCTCTCTACTCTCTCCCTCATAATCTTGCTCATTCTTGGTGGGGGTGGGGGGCTGTTAACCTCTGTCGCCAGGTTAGTCCCTCCAGTTCAATCTCTTTCTGAGTCCCAGACTCTGGGATCCAGCTGCCTGCTGGGCTCCACCTGGCTATGCTCTGGCCCCTCTGCACTGCTTCTCAGAGACTGAGCCATTGTTGCCCCCCCCCCAAACTGCCTACCATGCCAATCTCTATCCCAAGCACCTCTCCACCATCTGCTGAGGGTCCCACCCAAGATACCTGGGAACTACCTTTGGTTCTACCCTCTCTCTCACCCCAACAGCCAACAGCAATGCATTTCTGACCTTAATTTGGTCTCTCTACCTACAGGCTTCATCCTCCAAATGCAGTCTCCACACTCACCACCACAGTGACCTTCCTGGACCACAAATCTGAATGTGTCACTCTGGTGTAAAACCTCTCCATGCTGCCCCCTGACTGCAGGGTAATGTCCAGACTCTTTGACATGGGTGACATCCAAGTCCCTGCCAGGCCTGGTGTCTATCAACTTCTTCAGGCTCCCTCATCCCATTCCCCCTTCCTTCTCTCAGATTCCAGGAATAACAAATGCCCTCAAGCTCACTATGGCTGCTTCATTGCTAGGGCTATGCTCATGCTGTTCCCTTTGCTTGAAATGTTCTTCCATTCCCTTCTTCTTTGCTCCTTCCTGCTCATCTTAAGGAAATCAGACCAATGGTCACCTCTTCTGGAAAGTTCTGTGCATATCTATGTTCCACTGCTGCATTTGCTCTACTGAATTGGATGGTCTGCTTAAATGCTGTGATGCAGGATAATATTTTAGATAGCTGTTTTGTACTTCTCCTCCCCTTCCTTGCCTGTCACTGTTTTGGTGCATAATAAACTACTCAAACGTTAGTGGTTTAAAAACACAATTATTTCTCATGGTTCTGATGAGTTGGCTGAGCTCAGCTGGGTGGTTCTTGTTTACAGTTTCTCATGCAGTTGCAGTCAGATGGCATCTGGGGCTGGAGCCACCTGAAGGCTCAGCTGGGCTTGATGTCCAAGAAGGCTCCTTCACAGCTGACAGTCTGTTTCGGGCCGGCTGAGGCTGTTGACTGGAATGCCCACCCGGAGGTCACTGCACAAGTTGGACTCACAGCATGGTAGCTGGGTAGCAAGAGGAAGTATTCTGAGGCCAAGCATTTCAGGAAGTCAGGCCAGATTCTGCAAGGCTTCTTATGATGGAGCCTCACAACATCCCAGGATGTCCTTTCTGCTACATCCATTGGCTAAAAAAGTCACTAAGGGCAGACTCGGTTCACAGGGAAGAGAATTACACTCCAGCTCCTGATGTGAGGAGCAGAATGTCTATCCAGGAAATGCAGGAGTTGGTGGTGGCCACCTTTGGAGATTAGCTATCGTGGTCACTGTCCCCTGACTCTGAGTTGTAGGGGAGTTGGGTGTCACTGCATGAATGCAGGGAGAAAGACAGCCAGGAGTTTCAAATAATCTCTTGAAATCCATAGCAGAAGCGGGGTGTTTGGTTGCAGCAGCTGGGATTGTATGAAAAGAAAAGAACCTGAGGGACTCAACTTGAAATTGATGCAACGAATAGTAAACAGGAAAGAATGCAGAAGCTATCTTTCCCTCTAAAAGAAAAGTTTGACCAGCTAGTGGGAGGAGGAGAATGTAACCAATAGTAGATATCAGATCTCCCAAAAGAAATTTGGGGTGTCCCAGAATGGAGGAGACTGTTGCCTGGCTCCTTAGGTGTTTCTCGGGAGACCAAAAACTCCTGGCATGGGCTGGAGAGGGTGGGGATCCCTGCTAGGAGAAAGTGTCTGAGGGTGTCCCCTAGGGTCCTATGTCCTCATAACATGGAAGGGATGGTGAGTGTGTAGAGAAGTGGATGAGTTTAGCTGGTGGACTTGGAAATGCCTTGTTGTCAGGCCCTCAACAGGAATGTCTCAGCTCAGCCGATGACAGTGGACAGATATGGAGGCAACCCTGGCTCAGATGCATACCCCTGGCCGTGGTGCCAGGGCAAAACAGGAGCTCCCAGGACATGGGTGACTTTCAGGGAGAAGGGGAGAAGTAGTGGATGCAGAGAAGCTGGAAGTGGACCAAGAATTTACTTAGGAGAGACTTAGGAAAAGTCCAGCTGTGACTGTGTTTACCTTGAGCTGACTAAGATTAAGTTTGTGCTACTGCACAAAACAGGAGGTGGTGGTGGGAAGAGTAAATTTGAGTAATAAAAAAGTGACCTTTCGGCAAGGCTCTGTTTGTAGCTGTTCCTGGACCAGCATCTAGGGACGTCTTTGACCTTTTATTCTCTCTCATCTCTCCTGCAAGTTTGGCACCAGGTGCCCTGTTTCTACTTCTAAAACTTCTCCTGGATCCACCTCCCCTCCATCCACCCTGCGTTTTAGCTCAGGCCTGCATCACATCTCACCTAGACAACTGCGGTGCCTTCAAGGGATTTTCCCTACCTCCAGGCTGTTTGGGCCCCCTTCAAAGCCTTTTCTGCTGCCAGCCAGAGGGATGGCAGGACCCATCCATTGTTTAGCTAGAACAATGTCAACCCTCCTGGTAATCATTCTGCACTCCATCTTATTTGTTTCGAGTGGAATTTACTTTCCTATTACAGAACCCACCTTAATAGACATCACCTCCCAAATGTGATCTTGGACTGAGGCTGGGCCAGTGGGAGCCTTTCTCTCAATTTCTGGACTTGGGAACAGAGAGAACTCATGGCTAACATTAATGGAGCACTTACTGTGTTGGGCCTGGGCTAAGCATTTTGCAGGTATGTCTCTTTTGACCCTCACAACACTCTGAGGCTGATGATATTATTATCCTCATTTCGCAGATGAGGACTTGAAGATAGAATTAGACAAAACAGTGAGTAACACGTAGGACTGACTTGAGTGTGGCCTCTTAACCAAGTTCCTGGACTCCCATCTGGGTCTCTTAGTGGTCATGAACACGAGAGATGTGAAACATGGGTGGCCATGAAGGCCAGTATGTGGAGGAAGCTGGCCTGAGAGGAAGACTGGCAGGCAGAGAAATGTGTGGACGTGGAGAGGGGAGAGGGATGATTTCATGGTTGAGTCCTTGGCTGCCAGGGACCTGGAGGGTCAACTGATCACAGCCTGGCCTGTGGTTTGATTATGGAAGCTAATTAAGCTCCTTTCTGCCTGAGCTGGTTTTAAGTTGCTCTTCTTTCACTGGCAAAGAAAAGAAACTTGATTAAATGAAAATGCCATCACATCTGTCTTCCCCAACTCTCACCCCAGCGTGTGTGATCTCTGTTCCTCAAGGTTACCTGCTCAGCTCTAAGATGCTCTTAGGTCATTTTGCAGGCAGGCTGCTTTAACTAGAATGTAATAAAACACCTAAGAGTGGCTAAAGGGCCAGGAAGTTTATTTCAAATAACATAAAGTTCAAAGGCCAGTGGTTCTAGGCACCTGGGCTCTGAGTGGACAGAAAGCCCTAGGTCTCCTGGCCTTTCCCTCCTGGTCACAAGATGGCTGTCAGGGCTCCAAGCATCATGTCTTCACTCAACAGCACCAAGGGAGGCAGAAAGGCAGCAGCTAATGAACCTCTCTAGGTTTCCTTTGATCAGGAAGGGAAGTGATTACCTGAAGCTTCCTGAAGATATCCCCTTACAAGTCCCAAGTCAAACCTGGGTCCTGGGGTTCTTGGAAGAGCATCTGCTGTGCTCTGTTTCTAGTTTGTAAGATCCACTGATGTCCCCTGTGATAGATTAGGCTTTAAGTCACTTGGAAATGACTCTCCTTCATCCTGCTTCTCCCACCACACTTTCCAAGTGCCTCGATTGGATCTTTGTAATTTTAAGACGTCTACTTGTCCCTTTCTTCCTTGTCCCACCAGGTGTCCAAGAAGCTCTCGTCTCCTGCTCCTGTCCCTGTTAGCCTTCCTGCCTTTCCCCCTCCACTGCTGCCTCCCAACTTCTGTATCTTGGCTTTCACATTTTGATGGATGATAATGTTTACAGTCTATTCTATAACTATAATAAAATTCAGGTCAATACAAACATTGAATAACAATGAAAGCTAGAAAGGAAACGACAAACTTCTCATTATTTGAGACAACTAGGCCATATAGTTCCTGTGGGTACTCATCTATGTACTTAAAAGTTTTAAAAACAGTCTCAGAAAGTACACATCGAACCTATTACAGTGGTCACCTCTGGGGAAAAGGAAGGGAACGGGGTGGCAGCAGGTGGCCAGAAGGGACTTCAACTCCATCTGCAATGTTCCAGTTTTTAAAAAGGAGAATGTATTCATGTTTCGCTTGTGTCATTAAACTTTAATTTAAAAAATATTCCTATTCATTTCCAGCCAATTATGCCAGCTCTGTGTGTTTGGCTATGCTCGCGTGTTTGTGCCCAGGGAGGAAGAACATTTACTTTGTGTGTGTCTGTGAATGAAGTACAGTGATTAGCAAGGAGATGAAAAAGAAATGTAGCAAGCAAAAGCAAATAAAAAAGGGAGTATGGAGAGAGCTCATTCACAACAACACTAAAAACTATAGGAATAAATCCGTTAGGGAACAGGCGAGTTCTTTATGAAGGAAACAAGACGATCGGAATAAATCTCTTGCACTCACGGATTGAAAAGCTTAGTATTGTATTGATGTCAGTTTCCCCCCCTAAATTAATCTCCAAATTCACAGAACTTGACAAACAGGTTTTAAAATTCATGCAGGGGAGTAAACATGTGCTATTAGTTAAGTAAGATAGCCGAGCGGCAAGCACAATGGACGGGGGCATTGTAATTAACAGATATCAAAAGTCGGTGTAGCAAATAGTCTAGTACTGACAGGAATAAACAGAGTGATAGAAAGAAAAAATAACAAAGTCCTCCAACCCACCTAGACACAGTGACTCAGTGCACGGGGGAGTTTAGCTTCAGATTAGTGGACAAGGGGAGAACTCGCCCTTCCATCATATTATGATAATTGGCTATTCTTTTGGAGAAAGGTTAACGCACATCTCAAATGAATCATCAAAATATATTCCGGGTGAATTCACCAAATAAAAATAAAACCGCACAGTTATTAGAAAAGAAGAAAGGATATATTTCGATCTTAGGAATAGAGAAGGACTAAATATAATCTTCGTACCAGAAAGGAATAAAAGAGAAGACTGATAAATTTGATTCTGTCAATATTAATAACTTCTGTCTAACAAAAGAGTCTACAAGGAGTGGAAGGCCACAGGCAGCTCCAAGAAAATGTTTTCACATAGTAGTCGCAAGAGTTTAATATCCAGATGATATTAGAAAATTCCAAAAATCAACGAGGTAAAGACAGCCTCATATTTGAAATGAGCAAAAATAAATAGGCAGTTCTGAAAAGAGAAAATGCAAAGGCCCAACACACATATGAAAATCTCCCTGGCAAACAGGAAAATACGAATTTAAAAAAGGATTTAATTTTTCACCCATGAGATTGGCAAATATTTAAAACAACGGCTGCTTACAGTGTGGGGATTAGAGTCCTCTCCTACCCTCCGGCTGCAAGTTTAAATGGCACAGAAGTCACGGAGGACACTTTGGTGACATTTGTTAAAACTAAAGATGTGGAAACCTTGAGACCCAGCCTTCCTCTTCTGAGTTACTAGCGGAGAGAAACACGACAGAAGAGGCAAGGCTGTGGCTGTAGTGCTGCCCATGATGGGAGGAAGAAAAGGAAGCAATTAAATGTCCGTGGAGCTCAGAGAAGATAAAAATACGGTACATCCATGGAAATGAATCTAGCGTGGCTATTAAGGAAAAGAGCTGTATGTATCAGTATGAGTATATTGTAAAAATACAAGATTGAGTGGGGAAAAAACTGCTTACATGTAGGTCCCCATAACACGGAGTGATTCCTTTAAAATACCTCAATCAATACTTGGTGTTACTGTGGACAGAGACACATAAAATGATGGAGAAGGTGGGGAATGAGGACAGCGGAGGATAGCCAAGAGGGATTGGATCTATATTCATATTGCTCTACTTTTAAGGAGCAAAATGTATTCACGCTTTCCTTGTCTAATTAAAGAATAATTTGAAAAGATTCTAATTTGTTTTCAGCCAATTATGCCAGCTCTGTGTGTTTTGTGAGGCTCACATAGTTGTGCCCGGGGAGGAAGAACGTTTATCTTGTGTGTGTCTGAGGATCAAGCACAGTGATTAGCAAACAGGCTGAATCGAACATGGAAAAACAAGGGCCAAACAAATCAGAGCCGAGGGGAACCTATTCACAGTTTGACAGCGAAACGTGTAATAGACCCAGGAAACATTTATCAAGAATATGCGAGACTTTAACCAGAGAAAACGGTAAAACTTTCTTGAAGGACATAAAATAGAACCTGAATTGAGAGTTGGGCATCGATAGAAAGACTCTCCATGATAAAAGACATCAATTTCCCTTGTATTTATCCACAAACTCAATGTAATCCCAATAATAATCCCAGCAAAAATTCTTCCCAAATTTGATAGACGGATTCTAAAATGTACACAGTGGGACAAATATGCAAAAATTATCAAGGCAATTTTGTAAAAACAACAAAGAGGGCAGGATTTGTCTTTCCAGTTAGCAAAGCCTATTATCAAGCCCAGGAGCAGACAAATAGATCAGTGGACCAGAAAGAGCCCTGACATAGACTCGCCTTGGGATTTAGTGTCTGACAAAGGTGGCACTTTTAAATCATGAGGAAAATGACAGATTATGCAATAAATGGTATTACAAATTATTTCTCCATTTTGAAATTTCTTAAACTGAAAACCAATATCATGCTAAAACTCCGCTTCATGTGCCGTAAAAAGCGTGAAAGTTGCAGAATAATGTAAAATATAAATGCGAGGAAGAAAACTAAAAGTTTTAGGAAAAAATACAGGAAAAATGGTTGTGATCTGGGTATACCTTCTAAAGACAAGAGAAGATTTTAAATTTGGCATAAAAATAAAAATTTCTGTAGTAGAAGATAAAACACAGTTAAAAGACAAGAGCCAGAGTGGTAGAGAATTATGTGCAAGGCACATTCAGATAGGGAATTAATATTCAAGAACACATAACCCCTCCCCCCGAAAAGAATATATAGACCCAGCAGAAAGACAGACAAAATACTGGCAGAGATGATCTCAGGAAGAGGAACTAAAAATGATCAGTAAACCCGTGAGAAGACCCCCATGTGACCAGTCACTCAAAAAAAAAAAAAATCAAACTTAGAAGACTGATTTCACCTATCAAGTTTGTAAAGTTTAAAAACTGGCAATGGTCTGGGGAAATGAGGATTCACATTTACTTGTAGAGGGAGGTTTAAACTGGCACAGTCGCTTCAGAAGCCAACTGGGCACTATCTACAACTAAAACTGGAAACTAAAGCCCAGAGCTCCACTTGTGGTACCTACTCCGGAGAAACATTTCAGGGAGGGGTATATACCCAGATGTCCTTGGCAGGATTTTTCATAATCTAGAGGAAAAATCAAACTAAGGTCTATGGATGTTCGAGAAGGGGAAACATGGCACATTCAGGCCAAGAAGTATGACACGCCTGTTAACAGGAGTGAATACAGCTTCTGTATGAACCAACACAGGTGCGCTTAGTAATATTAAGTGGAAACACAGGATACAGACAATACCTATAAGGAGGGATAATTTACTCAAAACACCTACATCAATTCTACATTACTTTGGAAGGACATATATAAAACTCCTAACGGTGGCTATCTCCGTGGAGGGGGAAGGGACCAGGATCTCAGGTGGCTGAAGAGAACCTGCCATATTCATGTTGTTCTACTTTTAAAGAGGAAAATGTATTCACGCTTTCCTTGTCTAATTAAAGAATAATTTGAAAAGAGTCTAATTTGTTTTTAGCCAATTATGCCAACTCTGTGTGTTTTGTGAGGCTCACACAGTTGCGCCCGGGGAGGAAGAACGTTTGTTTTGTGTGTGTCTGTGAATCAAGCACAGTGATTAGCAAACAGGCTGAAATCGAACATGGAAAAACAAGGTCCAAACAAATAACAGCAGAGAGGAACCTATTCACAGTTTGATAGCAAAACCTGTAATAGGCCTAGGAATAAATTTGTCAAGAAATAGACAAGACTTTAACCAGAGAAAATGGTAAAACGTTCTCGAAGGACATGAAAGCTGATCTGAACCGAGGGCAGAGCAATGTGTCTTGGTAGGAAGACTCCAGAAAGAGGCTCATTTTCCTTAAATTTATCTGTAAACTCATTGGAACCCCAACAAAATTTCAGTAGAGATTTTCCTGAACCTTGACAGGCTCATTTTAAAATTCATGTGGTAGACTAATATGCAAGAACGATCAAGACAATTTTACAGAAACAACAAAAGAGGGTGAGATTTGTCCTGCAAGTTAGCAAAGCATATTACCGAGCTCAGAAGCAGACAAATAGATCAGTGGACCAGAAAGAGCCCTGACATAGACTTATGTTGGGATTTAGTGTCAGACAAAGGTAGCAATTTTATTAGTAGGGAAATGATACAGTAGTCTGTAAGTGGTGTTGGGATAATCGGCCATCCATGGGGGTAGGGGCTAAAGTTAGATCTTAAGATTCATGCATATGGAATTTAGTTTTTTTTGTGGTATAAAGGCTTAAATATATATATACACATATAAGATAATAAGCATATATAATACATAATAATATATATATTATAATATATTTATATTAGAAAGGAAAATACAGGAAAAATGCTTATTACCTTGATTAGGGGAGGCTTTCTTAGCCATGATAGCAAAATAGTCATACAATTAAATTTGGTAGATCTGATCCTACCAAAATTTTAAATTTCTCTAAGTACAAAAATGTCATACAATTAAATGACAAGAATCACGATATAGAAAATATTTTCAATACACATAACAAAGTGTTAGTATTTAAAACACCAAGAACTAAAAATTGATATGGAAACGATAAAATACCTTTCAAACAAAAAAAAAGAAATGGGCAGAGGATATGGACAAGCAATCCAGAGGAGGAAATATAAATAGACAGTAAACACAGAAAGACTTCAGCTTTGCTGGTAATCCAGAAAAATGCAAACTGAAACAAGATTTTGGTTTTCACTCATCCTGTTGGTTCAAGTGTGAAACTTGGAGATGGTCTGGGGAAGTAGGCACACACACTGCTGGCAGGAGATTAAATAAGAAAGGCACTTTGAAGAACATGTTAGCAGTTTCTATTAGAATTTAAGATATGTATACCCTGTGGTCCAAGAATTCCATCTCTCTAAGTATCTGTCCCAGAGAAGCACTTGTAATTGAACAAAAGGGGCGTATACAAGGATGCTCTTACAGGTTTGTCTTAATGGAACGACACTGGGAACGTTTTACTTGTCAATCAACAAACAACAACTGAATAAAACGTAGCACGATCAGTTCCAATTGCCGGTGCTGCAAAGAGCACTGGAGGAAGCTGCCGCAGGTGACATGAGGAGAGTCCTGTAGGGCGCTCTGAGTGCAGGAGCAGCACCTCCACCGTGCACACCACCACGTCTATGCAAGCAAACAAAAACAGCGGTAGAACAAAGGACCTGTTTCGGTGGATATAGGAAAACATTTTGGATAAACAGCAGAGGCTAAAGAGCAGCCACCCCTGAAGTGGGGGAGAGGGCTTAGAGTCAGGCTGGGGGAGGCCAGGAGCGAGCGACTTCATCTATAACATTCTAATTTTATTTAAAGGAAAATGTATTCATGTGTTACTTGTATAATTAAAATTTAATTCAAAAATTCTAACCCATTTCCAGCCAATTAGCCCTGATTTACATGTGCGCTGTGTTCTCATTTGTGTGCCCAGGGACAAAGACAAAGCACATTTTACTCTGTGTGTGTCTGTGAATGAAACACGGTGATTAGGAAACCGATTCAAGTTTGGAAAGAAAAATGAAAAAAAAGTGGAAAGTTTGTCCACTCATAAAAGCAACAAAACTAACAAGGTACTTAGGGACAAACCGGTTAAGAAATGTGAAAAAACTTTATGACAAAAGTGACCAGGCTTTCTTAAAAAGCATTAAAGACAAAACAAGTAAGACTGATGAAAAGGAGACAGTCACCACATTCACACGTAGGAGGAATCCATATCTTAAACATGTTACTTTTTCCTTCATTGCAATCTCACTCAAAATTCCAACAGGATTTTTTTTCATGGGACTTTGACAAGCTGATTATAAAATGTACGTGGAAAAAAAAATGTATAATAAGAACAAGGTAATTTTTTAAAAGAATAAAGGGCTGCTGGGGGATGGTGCTTACCGTACCGGGCAGTAAGACGCGTTTATAAAGCGCTGCTTGTTAAAATGTGCTGTTGGCCCAGAAACAGACAAATAAACCAACAGAACTGAAGTGTCTAGACACAGGGAATTGGGACAAAAGATGGTGCTGGGTTGATAAATGGTGTTAGCGAACTGGATATCCATTTGGAAAAAGATCTTTGTCACACCATACATAAAAACACATTTCAGAAGGGTTAAAGATGTAAATATTTCCAACAACTATAGATGTTTTAGATTTAAACACGGAGTGCATGCACACTGTGGCGGGCCCTGCCTGCTCCAGCATTAGCTGCAGATGTCGTCAGCACGGTGTGATAAGAAGCTTTAATATCCGGTAGGGCTCCAGGCAGACCTCATTTCCCACCTTTGCAAGGGCTGGGACCTCAGAGATTCCTCTTCCCCTTTCTCTCCATTTCAACCTGGTCCTGGGAAGCAGGACCACTGTGCTGGATGGACCGAGGTGTGAAGTCAGCTCCCATCACTTGCGTTCTGTGTCAAAAACAGATCGCCTTTTCTGGCTTCCATTTCCTCCTCTATAAAACAAAGCAATGTTCTGTTTCTTACAGGCAAACGTGAAGCTCATGAGAGATGATGAACGTGAACATGGGTAAATGGCACAGAGCTTACAAGGATGAGGGGAGCAGACTCCTCCACTTTTTCTTGATCCATTGACCAAAACCCCTGGCACCCAAGACTTAATGCCCCAGTTCTCCTTTCCTGCATTGTAACTTCTGGAGAATTGTCATAGATTCATTGTGGTCAAAAGAAGTTTGAATGTTGACTTGATATTTGATTCTAAGGCAGAAAATACTGATTCTGCACCCAAAGAACTTACTGCCTGTTGCTAGGTGCTGAGAAACACACGAGAATAATAAGACATGATCCCAGCCATGAGACAGGATAGAGTTGGTGCTAATTAGAGCTGTAGTCAGTACACAGGTCAGATAAAACCTCCCAAAAGAACATGGAGATCAGGTTACTGTCTAAAAGGTAAATAATTTAATTTTGCCCCATTCAGTCAAATACACATTATTGCCCCAAACTAATTTATCCACCTCCACAGTTGATCCTAGCCCCTTTGGGAACTCATTTTACTAATTATCTCCATCCCTAATCGCTCGATTGCTCTGGCCCCTTACCCTGAGAATGATCACATGCCAGCACTGCTCTTTCCTCAAAGATTAAAGTTTAAAAAGCTCTGAATTTCACCCCCTCCTCCTCTCTCCTCTTAATCAACCCTGATCCAAACTGCTCTGGCAAAGACCCTTGGAGGTCCCCTAATGGCCCTGCGGGGTGCCAATCAGCAGAGCCAGTATGCTGCCCAATTCTCGCTGTGGAGATTATGCAGTTGCACAGGGTTAGGGCTCACTGGTTGCCCTTGTTCTCCTGACCTTTCTGCACACATCCATAGCTGAGCAACTCCATCTTTCTCCTGAGTCCTTGCAGTCCTTCCTGTCCTTTGTGGTATCCTCAGAGCATTCTTCTTCTCTTTTCCAGTCCCGAATCTTGATGTTCTCTGGGCTCAATTTCTGGCCCCTTCTTCCTCAGTCATCCTCATGGCCTCAGAATGCTCCAGAAATCTGTCAACCTCCCGATCCACATTTCCACAGAGGATCCCTGAACCAGTCTCTGTAATTTCTCCATGTTCTGGAGCTGTGCATTCAGCCACTTCCTCCTCCCCATCTCCATTTGGGAGTCTCCGCTGTCTACCACCAGGTTTGGGGTCTGCCTTGCAGACCTAGCCCCTTTCCAGGGCCCCCCAGCCCTGACGAAAGCACTGCCATCTCATCGGTAAGGTGAGCCAGGAGCTCAGGGGGTGTCCGGAGCACATCGTCATTCCATCAAGCACCAAGACTAACCAGAACATGCGGAATGTATCCAAATCTGTCCGCCATGACAACGGAAGCTTCCTAATTGGTCTCCTTAAGCCTACTCATATTCCTCCTATGATTTTGTCACAAAATAGCTAGAGTCTCAGCTCACAGTGATGTACCAGGGCAGGTCACATCCCTGCTCTTCTTGCTCTCAGGATGTAGGCAGGAGCTCAGCCCTGGTCTCCAAGGCACTGCCCAGCCAGAACTGCCTGCCTCTCTGTTCTCACCTTTCCTTCTTTGCACGGGCTGTTCTCTCTGTCCAGAAGGCTTTGCCTCAGTTTGCTTTCCAGTTAACTCTGTCTCCTTCTTCACAACTTGGGTTGGAGCATCCCTTCCCAGAGAGACCTCCCAGTCACACAAGCATAGGTCCCCTGGTTGTATGTCCTCCAGCACTTGGTACCTTCTCTTCAGAGTGCCTATCAAGGTTGGGTTCATTTGTGTGATGATCTGATTATGTTTTCTGTGACCGTGTGAGCTCCATGAGAACAGGGATTCAGGTTATTTTAATTCATTAACCAAAGTATCCACGGTGTTAGGCGCACGGCCAGGCACATCATACGTGCTAAATTAGAATATGTGGCATTATATAGGTTTGTCACTAAACCATGGGCATTTGTCACATTTGGGAGTTGATTTAGCCCATGAACATGCTGGCCTGAATCTTTCCTAGCCTCAGCCTCTGTACCCCATCCTTCACCTCTCAAAGTCTTTCTTCCAAACTCCTTAAAGGACTTTTAAGGACGGATTCACGTCCCCTTCACATTTCAACGGCATATGGCCCCATCGCTCCCCCAAAATGCTCCTATTCAGGCCACCAAAACTTATAATCATGAAATCCAAGGGAGGCATTCTGTATCTTGTTGAAATTCTCTACTGCATTTGATGATGTTGATTACTTTCTCCTTGAAACGCTTTCCTACCTTGGTTGCCATGGCAACCCCTCTCCTAGTTGTTTGTCACATCTCTCAGGCCCTTCCTTCTCTTTCTCCTTTGTCGCCTGCCCACACCTTGATCAGCTCCTCAAATGTCACCGTGAATCACAATTTTGCCCGAGGCCCTTTCTCATTCTCTTTCTGGTGATCTCACTTATTCTCAGGGTCCCCAGTACTCGGAGTGGCGATGGCCCTGGGCCAATGCTTCCACTTAGATCTCAGATACCAGGATCCACGTGCTTGCTGGGCCCCCACCTGTCTGTGTCCCTGACCCCTGGGCTGCATCTGAGTCTATTATCTGCCCCACAAACTGGCTCTCTGTACTTTGTTCCCCATCCCAGAAACCCGCTCCATCACTCTGTTAATCACTCACCAATTATTTCTGGTTTCTATTGACCACAAGTTTCCGGTCTCTTTCTCTCCATCTCCCTCTCTTTTTTGGATGTCTCCTGCCTCTGGGTTGGTTACTTCTTAGAATAGATACCTTGGCTTTTTGACTTTCTAGCACCCCTTATTCCTCTCTGAAGCCCCTTATTACCCCTGACCCCTGGGCTGCATCCGAGTCTACTATCTGCCCCTCAGACTGGCTCTCCATACTCTGTTCCCCATCCCAGAAGCCCACTATGTCACTCTGTTAATCACTCACCAATTATTTCTCGTTTCTATTGACCACAAGTTTCTGGTCTGGGTTGGTTACTTCTTAGAATGGATATCTTGGCTTTTTAGCTTACTAGCACCCCTTATTCCATTCTGAAGCCCCTTATTACCTTTAGGGAAATTTCCTCTTCCCTATCTCATGTGGCTCTGGTGGGACCTGGGCTGTTCTCTCACATGGAAGCCACAAAGGCTTCTCCTCCAGGTCCTGCCTCTCACCACCGAGGTCCCATCTGGGAATAGCATGAAGGCCCAAGCTTAGCCAGCTAAAGCAAGGCTCTCTCTTGACTTTGACTTCCATCCAAATATGGGAAATAGAATGATTTGATGTCTAGGGTAGCACCTGGTAGAAGTGTTCCTGAGACAGTGAATGTAGTAGAGACTGTGACCCAGGCCCTACCAACTTCAGTGATCACCATTCCTTCCTTCTATCCTTCTTCTCTGGCTCAGTTTCCTGCCCTGTGAAATGGGGATAATGGTGGCTGTCTGCCTTACTGGGTGCGGGAGGGTGGGATTGTGATGACAAGACGACAACTGTGACTTCATGGTATAAACCATAAAGAACTGTGGTGCTGGGTGCGGTGGCTCACACCTGTATCCTCAGCACTTTGGGAGGCCAAGGTAGGAGGAAGGTAGGAGGATTGCTTGGGCCCAGGAGTTTGAGGCTGCCGTAAGCTATGGTTGTGCCACTGCACTCCACCTGGGTGACAGAGTGAGACCCTGGCTCAAATGAATAAACAAAGAAGGAAGGAAGGAAGGAAGGGAGGGAGGGAGGGGCAAGTGAGCTTACGCTGGAGTGCAAATGTGTTTCTTGACACCCAGATAGCCTCAACCTTGACTTTTATTTCCTTATTGATTCCCTGGATGTTGCCACAAAGTCTTTTCGGTAAAAAGAAAAATTTCTGAAGTTCCATTTCAGACATTGAATTTCAAGCAGAAGTTAATTATTCTGCCCCAACCTAGCTGGCTGCCTGTTGCTAGGTGCCAAAGGTACAAAACGAGTAAGACATGGCCCCAGCCACAGGCAGGATGAAACCGCTGCTAATTAGAGCTGGAGTCAGTACCCAGAGGGCAGAGAAAAGGCCTCCCAGAGAACATGGAGATCAGGTTACTTGGTAAAATGTACATGATTTGCTTCTGTCCCTTCCCACCAAGGCAACTAATCCCTTCACCTCAACACTTAATCCTGCTGCTCCAGGGCCCCTTTCTCTGCCTGTCCCTGTTTCCCCAAGTCAGCCTGCCCAGCCTCCTCCCAGCAGCCTTGTGGGCAGGTCAGGCCAGGAGCCTCCTCCAGCTGCCCCTCCCTCCTGCTTGTTCA
>CAUYQV010059645.1:0-24854 GCA_963574575.1 Galagoides demidoff
ACTGCATTATAAAATCAACAACGTACACAAATCAGTTGTCTTCATTTGTGCCAAACACAGTCAAGCTGAGAATCAAATCAAAGACACAATACCCTTCACAGTATCATCAGAGAAAATGAAATACCTCAGAATCTATTTAACAAAAGATGTGAAGAATCTCTACAGAGAGGACTACAAAACACTGAGAAAAGAAATTGCAGAGGGTATTAACAGATAAAAGAACATATTATGCTCATGTCTTGGAAGAATTAGCATTGTTAAAAATCTCTATACTATCCAAAGTAACCTACCGATTTAATGGGCTACCCATTAAAACACCAAGTGTGGCCCTTTTAACACTTCTATATATTTATTCATTTATTCATGGATGATTTGTTATTAAGTTAAAATCTAATACTGTCAAAATTTATATCATTGCTTGATGGTTCCAGCTGTAGCCATTTGGAACTTTTGCAAGGTGGCTCCTATACCTTTCAATGTATTCTCATTTTCTTCTCTTCTTTATGTATCTTCTTAGCTCTAAAATATGCTCTAGAGTCATATTTTCCAAGTGTCAACCCTAGAATTAACCAGTTCTCCAAAGAGCCTCAGCCCTTTTATTGGGTGGCAAGTGCCTCTTTGGGGGGGAACTTTACAGATACTATAATGACTCTCTTCAATGTTTCATTCAGTAATTTCCCAATATTTCATAGTTGGATGATTTTCTTGAGATATTCTTGTATGTTCTCATGAAATTAGAAAAAAAGTGTAAATAGAATAATATAAATGAGGAGGTATCTGATTTCATGTGTTGGTCTTCTGTGAAGCAATGCATTCCTCACGAATAAAAGCAATAAGGAAAGAGAAAGGACTGTAGAGTCTCCAGAAGGGCAGTCAATATTTATTGAATTCTACCTTGCAAAGAGTACTATAGGTAGTGCTGTAGTAGGTAACAGATGTGGCCCCAACCTTAAGAAATGACAGTTTCACAGTGAGGCCAGGATAAATATTTAACCAATGAACCAGGGATAGGATACGATGGGATCATATAGGTCACACATTACATTTTATTCCAGTGTTCCAGCATCATATTTCTCCTCTATTACTTTTATTAGATCTTTCTCGTCTATAAAAGAAAGTTCAGTCTTGCTAAGCACCAACTAAAATGCAATTCTTCAAAGAATTTTTTCTTAGTAATTCTGTGCAAAGAAAAGTGAAGACAAGATAGTATCACAAGACAAAATTACAACAAATCTAATTATAGATCTAAATGGCTTCTCTTCATACTTATGAATGAAGCAGCTTTCAGAACAGTGAGCTTTGAAAGGTGGGAGCCAGGAAACAGAAAAAGAGAAAAAAAATGGGTTGATTAATGATATTTACTTCAGGCTACTTTTTGGGAAAGTTAAAGCAAAGGGAATTTCTTTCTTAAGATAACTCAGGTAGACTGGAATCTCTTCCTGTTTTCAGAAAAGACTGGTCTTTGGGATCTATCTGCTTTCTTATAGCTCCAGTTTGATTATGTGACATTTAGCATGAGTGATACCATTTTGGTTTGGTCTGGTCTTTTGGGGCCTCATGCAGGAGCTCAGTCCAAAATAATGGCCTCCTATAATTTTGCTTAACAATAGCAAGGTAATTAAAACATAGTCCTTAATTTCAAGAAATGTTCAGCTCCTGAAGACTTATGCCCTCCCAAATTCACAATTATGTTTTATTTTTGTTTCATTTTCTAAATTCTGAAAACACCAGTGCACAATAATATACTTCAAAGAATATGTGTAGAATTTTCTGTCTTCAATAATGTTTAGTTAATCCATGTGAGTTTACTTCATTACATTATCTTAGAGGTGTGATTTGCTTGAGTGAAAAGTCTACACATATACATCATCATCGCTTTTAGCCTCACAGCATTGACCAGTGGTATTTAGGAAATAGATATAAACAGAATGTTTATTATTATTGCCAACATCAGGCATTTAATAAGTGCATTTAGAAAGCAGAATACAAGTCTCCTAGATTCAAAGAACTGCCCTACTTTTCTAATTGCTAAAAAGTTGATACTACTTCACAGGCTTGCTGTGAGGATAAAATGAACTGCATGTAGCATTGTGAAAGGAACTTGGAACACAGTAAACACTTAATGTTATTAATTTTTAACATGAGTTTATGAGTAACATTAATATTAATGTGATAAAGAGCATGACTTTATTTACTATAATGGGTAGCACTGAAAAAGGAGAGTAATACATTCGGATTATTATTATGAACTAAATGGCAAGGCCACTTTTCTTAACTGGCTACTCTTCCAGTTTTTGTTCAAAATTGTCACACAAATTTAATTTTTCCTGCTGCAAAACCATTTGAAGTGATGGATTTTCAAAGACAGTAGTTTTAAACTGGTAGCCATCTTTGAGCTCTGTAGTTAATGAGATTTCAGTGTTCTTAGGTTCCATGAGTGACCAGAGAATGCTTCCATCCTACCAGCTTCCAGCTTCCTCCCTCCACAAGGGTGTGGGTTCTTTTGCATAATCGAAGTCCAGAGAGATGTTCAGAGTGGCATTCAAGCTGAAATGATTTTCATTTATGTGCTGGAATGCTAAGAGAATACAAATAGATACTTATAAAAAATACATAGGGTATGAAGATTATGTACTTATCATCTAAGTAACTAACAAATTACCATGACTTTGAAGTCATTCTTGTCACCTTCCTTGGTCCCATAGCTTATCTTTGCCATCAGAAATAATCACTTCCCTGAAGAATTTTCACTTCTATGCCCTGAAAAAGAGCAAAAGTGAAGTACTTATAATCCCTAATTTCAAGGCTTATTAAAAGGTTTGGTAGTTAAGATATAGTATTGGTGAATAACAGAAACACAGATCAGTGGAATACAACAGACAGCCCCAAAATAGAACCAAGCTAAATAATAAACTGATTTTTGATAGTCAATTCGTTAAAGAAATAATATTCTTTGAACAATTTTTTGCTGGAGCAATTGGAGATGCATTTGCATAAAAAAGGACCTAGACCCAAACCTTATACTTTTCACAAAAAATGACTCATATGGATCTTAGGCTTAAATATATAGCTTAAAAGTGTAAAACTTCAAATAGAAAATAGGAGGAAACCTTGGTAGCTTGCGTTTGATGTAGAGTTTTAGATAGAACATCAAAAGCATGATAGATGAAAAAAATGTTAAGTTGGATATTATTAAATTTAAAAACTTCTCCACAAAATCTACTATTAAGAGAATGAAGACAAGCCATAGACATTTGTCTTCCGCAATTTGTCATTACAACGATGCAAATTAAAACGCCAATGAGATAGTAATACATACTAACCTGAATTTTTAAAAAGCCTAGACAGTATCAATTGCTAATGAAGACACAGAGCAACAGGAACACTTATTCATGCTGATGGGAATATAAAATGATGCAGACACTCTGTAAGACAGTTTGGAAGTTTCTTAACAAAACTAAGCACGGTCTTCCCATATAGGCCTGTTAATGTCCTCTTAGGTATATACCTAACTGATGTGAAAACCTGCATGCAAAAGCTTATAGTAACTTTACTTGTAATCAGCAGAAACCGGAAGTAACAGCAGTATCACTCAATAGGTGAATGGAATAACAGTCACATTCATACAAGGGAAACTTAGTGATAAAAAAAAATAATGAGCTACAGGCTGGACAAAAACATTTATGAATCTAGAATGCACATTGCTACGTGAAAAAAAAGTCTAAAAATATCACACGTTGTCTTATTCCATTATGACATTCTGAAAAGGCAAAACTATAGTGGTAATAAGCAAATTGCGACTGCCAGCAATTGAAGAAGAAAAAATAAATAAACAACCACCTTCCTGTATGCTATTTCATTGCTCTTCATTATATATTAAATTCATGTGCCTAAATGTGTCAAGTTTTGCACATGCTTCAACTTTGTATAAGTGTAAATATTATTTGGGTACTAAAACTTGCTTTGTTCCTCAAAATAATAATATCAAAATTGATTCATTTTGTTGTCTGCAAATATATTGGATTCATATTGAACATACTGAAGCTTTCAATCTATAAACCAGTTTGTATTTCTTCATTTATGTAGATCTTTTAGTAATATCTTGCAGTGGTGTTTTGTAATTTCCCTTACATAAAGATGATTTTACAGGGCGGCACCTGTAGCTCAGTGGCCAGGGCATTGGCCACATACATTGAGGCTGGAGGGTCCTAACCCAGCCCAGCCCAGCTAAAATCAACATTGACAACTGCAACAAAAAATAGCAAGGTGTTGTGGCGGGCACCTGTCATCCTAGCTACTTGGGAGGCTGAGGCAAGAGGATCTCTTAAGCCCAGGAGTTTGAGGTTGCTGTGAGTTGTGATGCCACAGCACTCTACCAAGAGTGACAGAGGTGAGACTCTGTCTCAAAAAAAAAATAAAAAAAATTTACACATCATGTAGGTTTATTTTTAGATTTTCTGGCCAGAAAATTCTTTCATAAAAGGTATTTTATCCACTTTTTTCATTTCTTTCTTTTTTTTTTTTTTTTTTTTTTGAGACAGAGCCTCAAGCTGTCCCCCTGGGTAGGGTGCCATGGCATCACAGCTCATAGCAACCTCCAACTCCTGGGCTCAAGCAAGTCTCCTGCCTCAGCCTCCCAAGTAGCTGGGACCACAGTTGCCCGCCACAACGCCCAGCCATTTTTTGGTTGCAGCCATCATTGTCGTTTGGTGGGCCTGGGCTGGGGATTCAAACCCGCCACCTTAGGTGTACGTGGTTGGCGCCTTAGCCGATTGAGCCACAAGCGCCAAGCCAACTTTTTTCATTTCTTTAAGTTATTCAAGTTTTCGGTCATAATGAACAATTATAAGTTTATAAAAATTCAAAAATTTTTAAAGCTTTTTAAAATGTACTAGCATGATAATATTACAATATCATCTTATATTTCTACTACTACTTAATCTCTTTTGCTTTTCTGATTTTTCTCATCTGTGCCATTTTTTCTTCCTAAAAATCAATCTTGAAAATAATTTGTCAATTTTATTGATCTGTTCAAAGATCTTTCTATTTTGGTTTTGCTGATCATCTATTCTATTTTATGTTCATTAATATCTGATGCTCAATATTTCTTTCCTTTTAAATTTTGAACTTATTTTCTAATTCTTTTTCTTTAACTTCTTTACTTGGATGTTTAGATTATTGATTTCTATCCTTTCATTTTTTCTAATAAAATATAGGGGCAACGTTTCTGTCTTTATACCAATTATGGTAGATCCTGCAACTCCAACACGTGTGCTTTCCATAATCATTCAATTCAAAGTGTTTTCTAGCACTCTACTATTAACTTTTGTCCTCTATAAGTCACTTTGAAAAATGAGTTCATTTCTATACATTTTCTTTGTATAGTTTTTATTTGGTTTTGTCTTTTTCAAATCTATTATAATTTTTACAGATTAAATGTTCCTTCTTAATTGATCAATAACAGGGAAATTTTGAATGAAATATTCCATTATGCAGGTAGACATATCAAGATTCACT
Organism: Galagoides demidoff; assembly: GCA_963574575.1. Taxonomy (NCBI): domain Eukaryota; kingdom Metazoa; phylum Chordata; class Mammalia; order Primates; family Galagidae; genus Galagoides; species Galagoides demidoff. The sequence continues at coordinate 5,518 of CAUYQV010059645.1, forward strand.
GTAGTTCTACCAAATTTTATGTATAGTTCACAAAATTATTCGATGCATTCAAGTATATAATTACACCTGACGAATTGAAAGGCTTAACATGAAATTGACTGATGACCACTCCCATGTTTCTAGAAACCGCACTTCTTCAGAGCTATTCCCAGACAGTGTCTGAGGGTGGTGAGGAGCTAACGTTTCTCAGAGACACACAGGATTTAGCTAAGGGGAAACTTACATGGAGGACTTCTCGTTGACTTGGCCAAAATTTTTTCTAACTGCACGTCAGCCTGAGACTTTTCTTACTCAATTTTTTCTTTCCTCCTCTGTTTGTAGTATCAAACAGGAGTTATGGCTCATCTCACCATTTTTTGCTACCTCTCATTTATGTTTCACAGATTTTTTTCTCCCCCCCAAAACACTTGCCCATCTAGTCCAATTTTGGCATCTGCTTCTCAGTGGACTAACATGGTTCATTTTCTGCCTTTTTTCATGTTTCTATTTCTCTCCTTCTGGCCTCCTTCTTCCTGGTTTGAGTTTTCTCATTGCATCTTTTCTCTCTCAACTTCACTGGAAGTTACATCCTCTATTTCTTTATTTTTATAAATAACACTAAAATTTTAACATGCATAATGAAAGTTGGAATTTAATTATGTAATACTCCTTACAACGTTGTCAGTGGTGTTATGACCTAGTACACGAGTATGTGTTTACTCACATATTTACTCCTCTGGACATCTATAGTTTGACTATGATATATCTAACTATGGATTTCTTTTTATTTTTCATTCTTTGGACTTTATTTATTTCCTGAATCTCTGGTTGATGGCTTTAAGTAGTGCTGCAACATTTCATCAAATCAAATATTATTTCCACAATATTTTTCTCCTGTATTTCTATAATTCTGTTTAGAAATATTAGATGTTTTTGCTATATCCTCCATATCTCTTAACTTTTTTTTATATTTCTCATCTCTTTATCTTTTGGGATTACATTCTAGATAATCAGTTTATCTCCATTTATTGATCAAGTATTTAGCTGATTTTATCCACTGTCAAATCTTTTGAGCTTTAAGTTATTACATTTTTATTTTTAAAAGTTCTATTTAGATTTCTTTTTAGTTAGTTTGGTTATTTTAAGAAATGATTTCTGGCAATTTGCTTATATTTTCAATCCTGTCATATTTTTAAGTATAATAAAGATATACATTTTATAATTATTGTCTTATAATTCCCATATGAGTAGTCTTTCATTAAAGGTAATCTTTATGGGTCTAATAATGCTATTTGTGGTTTCTCTCAGTCATGGTATCTTATTTCCTTGAGTTCTGTGATTTCGACCATAATTTTAAACTTGCTTAAACCTTATAGGAATTATTTGACATCTGCATTGGAGGTAGGCATACCATCTTCTGCCTTGGTGACCACTAACTGGAGACTTCTTCCAACTGAATCCCTACCTGAGGCCTCTCAGGCCACCTAGGTGATATGACAAGTGGGCTATAGTATCTCTGAATGTCAGATTATTATTAATATTTTTCAAAGGTAATTCCTTTCTTCCCTTCATGGAACACTGAGGCAGGGATTTTCTTATTTGAAAGAAAGCATAAATTTCTTTCTAGTTTATTCTTTAGATCTCTTCTACTGACAGACTTACTTTGCACAATCCTGAAATTTGGTTGGCTTTCTGCTCCCTAAGAGTAAATGAAAAACTACAGCTCATGTTTTCTGGGTTTGGTAAATCAAAAGGTCCCCCAAGTAAAGATTGGTTTCTGCTCTGCATTTCTCCCCTGACTTAATTTTTTTACCTCTGAACAAATTTGCAGGCACATATCAGAGAATCTGTGAGTGTATGTGTGTGGGTGGGTCGGTGTGTTTATAAAAAATCCATGCTGATGCTTTTAGTGGTTTTCAGTGGAAATGTCTTCCAGGGTTGTAGTATATGATAATGTGAGGGATTTTTTGTTTGTTTGTTTGTTTTTTGCTTTTGCCTTGGGGTTAAGTGCCAAGGTGTCATAGCTCACAGCAATGACATACTCTCATACTCTTTGGCTTAAGTGATTCCCTTGCTTCCCAAGTAGCTGGAACTGTAGGGCCCACTACAATGCCCTGCTAGGGCATTTCTATTTTTAGGAGAAATAGGGTCTTGCTTTGCTCAGGCTGGTCTCAAACTCTTGAATGCTGGCAATCCACCTGCCTCGGCTTCCCAGAGTGCTAGGATTACAGACGTGAGCTACCCAGCCAGGCAATAATGCGAGCATTGAAGTTTCTAATTATTTTCCAGTTTAAAGTGGATGTGTTTTCAATTCAAAAAGAAATCCGCTCAGCTGCCCCAAAGCACTCATCCATTTTCCAGTTATAAAAACTGAAATAGGCTAATGCTACCAATTTGGCATTGAAAGCAAAGCAAACACATTTCTAAGATATTAGGACCAAGATGCTGGATTGCAGACTTACCCGGTTCTCATGGCGCTGCCTGTTGCCACACGGTATTTTCTTGTCCTGGTACGTAAACATTGCACGATGTTTACTTTGAGAGTTAGTTGTGTTATGAAATATGTTTTCTGTTGCTCCGGACCTCTTTATGTGGAAATGACTTCTTTTTATTTTGTCCTTCTGCATGTTTTGGTAAGAAACCGATGAGATTAGGGAGGTAGCCTTTGTGGCTAAGTCTTTTGTCTTACCTAGAAAGAAGGAAACCTGCTGAAATAATATCATGAAATAAATAGTAAATTTCCAAATATTTTCTAAATTTTGGGGAAATAATAGAGGAGAAAGTATCAAGAGAATTTTATAACATTTATTTAAAGACCCTAAGGTCTTTCCCCTAATGTCTGAAGGCATAAGATAAATATCTATAACATATATATCCTCTGACTTGTCAAAGCAAAAATATATGGCTCTATTTATTAATAAAATGTGTATTTTAATAGACATTGTTTTAAGTGGAGAGTAAAAAGGTACCTCTTTAGGTCTTTATTAGGTTATGATTTCTTTTTTAAAGGACAATCTTTCAAATGGTCACCTTGAGTTTTAGAACAACCCAAGATCTCTCAGGCCAATGTTCCTCATAGCACCTGGCTAATTGTTAGAATTAACTGGAGAGAGACTTTTGAGAATTCAGATTCCTGCCCACCCCTCAAGATTACTGAAACAATGGGGAAGGGGCCTGGGAATCTATAATTTGAAACTGCTTCCCAGTAAATCTTAGTGATTTTCAACAACATAGATGAAGCTAAAGAACATTATGTTTGGTGAAATCAGCCAGGCACAGACAGACAAATGCTCCGACCTCACTTCTATGTGGAATCTAAAGAAACAGAACTCATACAAGCAGAGAGTAAGTAGAATGGCAGTTTCCCAAGGCAGGTGGGAATAGAGGAGGGAGTGGGAAGCAGTAGACAAGGCAAGAGGATTGCTCAGTGGGTCCAAATTACAGTCCGGAGAAATAAGCTCTGGTGTTCTATTGCACATTAGGGCAGTCATGGTTAACAATATAGTATTGTATATTTCAAAACAGCCAGAAGAGAGGATTTTGAATGTTCTCATTACAAACAAATGATGAATGATAGATACGCTGATTGCATATAGTACTGAAACATCACATCGTATCCCATAAATATGTGCAATTATATTGTCAATAAAAATACAATTATAATTAAAAATAAATTTTAAAAAATAATGATGAACAGAATATAAGCCTTTGTAGAAATTCATTCAAATGTTAAGTTTTCTGTTACTGATTAGAGAGACCAGTATCTACTGAAATTCAGGGGCAGGGTTTGCTGTTACAGCATCACACGTACTAATTTATTGTAGCATTTAAATTTATGTTTAAAATTTAAATTTTTTATATATGTTTAATTTGAGGGTAAAGTTAGGGGAAAATATCAGTAGATAAAAGAAAATAAAATCACCTAAAATCTCGCCACACAGAGGTAACAATTATAATTATTTCAGAATATGCCTTCTTGATAATTTTGATGTGCAGATCTGTTTTATAATACAAAATGGGTTTTGCTACCCACAATTTTCTGAAAGCCATTATTTTCACTCCATAATATATTATAAAGACCTTTTCATATTAATAAATATATCCGCATCAGCACCACTAATTTCCATTGGATAAATTCTTCATACATAATTAATGTAACTTTATAATCTTCCCTCTACACATACAAATACCCCCAATGCCCTGATTCTGTGTTCTTCCATGATTCTAACTCAAAGAGAAAAGTCAATGTCAATGTTGGCCCTTTGCCTAGAAAATGATAAGTTGCTGTTGGGGCTTCAAAGAATTTTCTCACTATAAAGAAATGACAACTATGAACTATGTGAGATGAAGAGGAGGCTCATTAACCTGATTTGATCATCTCACAATGTGTACACGTGGTATCCCAGTATACCCCATAAATATGTACAATAATTGTTTATGAGTTAAAATAAAACTTAAAGAATCTCAGGACTTGGAAGGTTGTTTGCAAAAGCCATGTATTGATTGCTCTTTGTATGGTACCAATATGATACCTGTTTACAACTCTACTACTTATATTGTTGTTCCTGGAACATCATTGAAATAGGCATATACAATAATGAATTTGGGAGAAATATAATTACACACATTGGAAACAGTTGAATTTAAAAAGTTCTTATTACTACAGTATTACGTCTAATTTATTCCATGCTAATTCTTCTGAATACTAAAAAACTAAAATGTTAATTGGATAGTTAGGAGTTTCTCTCATAACTATTGGGCTCTGACTAGATTTGTTTTCAAAATATTGTAGAACCAATGAGTGTAAAGACTCCTGGGAATATAAATAATTCCTTAAACATATGTTATTATCACTTGAAGCTTTAATCTTCACATTAAAATTGCTTAGGTGTAAATTACATTCAATATATTTAAATTGTAACCTAACTGACCTTAAACTTTAAGTTCAGCATATCATTATTTTAATGCATTTTAATGTATTAATATTAATATTTAATTTTAACTTATTAACATTTTGTCTCATTCACGTATATAACCAATTTTTCATAAAGAAACTAAAATACTTTTTACTTAGTCTTTGAGACATTCTTAATTTCTCAAATATAACAGGTTAAAATTTCTTAGAAGCAAATCTCATTTACAAATTTAGATATTATTCTCTGGAACATGCTGAGACAACGTTCTAGATTTAATACATTCAAATTTTTCAAAGCAGTTCAAATGTCTCACAGGCAGCCATAAGAACCTAACAAGCAAAGTCTCCCTAGGTTTTAAATAACTTATAAATTTCATGACTCAAACTGGCAAAGGCAGTTTTATCAGCTTCTCTTACTCTGTTGAATACAGTTAACCCACATAATCAAATTCTCTTACGCCTTCCAAATTAAAAATGAAAGCCTGAAATCAATATCAAAAACAATGTTAACATTTTAAAAATAAATTAATGAATAAATGACACCAATAGATTACCCCCAAATGTTAGTGTTTTGATTATTTTGTTGTCTCCAGACTATTTACAACTTTTTTTGATTTGTAGTCACTCATTCACTTAGAAACGGGCAATTTTACTAAATTGAGCAGGTTGATGTTGCAGGATGCCCTGGGAAAGCTGCCATATTGATTAGATGTCAAAGATTGTCATTCAGAACCTGGGGTGGGACAGAACATTCTGAATTCTCCTCCACATGAATGTGCTCGGTTCTTTTTACAACAGAATTTGACTACCATGTCCAGGAGGAAATCCAAGCCCAGAGTTCAAGATAGATTTAGTTTCACATCCACCAATTTTGAATCCATTTATATTAGACTAAATTAATCTCTTTATTATCTGAATGGATCTTGCATTTCTTTCTTCTTTTTCTATCAATTGCTATTGTATCAAGATATCTCTCTCTCTCTCTTTTTTTTGAGACAGAGCCTCAAGCTGTCACCCTAGGTAGAGTGCTGTGGCATCATAGCTCACAGCAACCTCCAACTCCTGGGAAGATATCTCTCTTGAATTCTAATTTGTGTTAAGCAATTGTATAAAATTGTGCTTTGGTAGGCTTGTCAGATAAAATACTAAATACTCTGTTATATTTAAGTTCCAGATTAACAACAGGTAATATTTTAGTATAAGTATGTTCCATGTAATATTTGGAATGTGTGTATAATAAAAAAAAATGATTCATAGTCTATTTGGAATTAAAAATTTAACTGGGTGGCCTATATTTTTATTTGTGCAATCTGGCCACCCTAATCCTTGCCATAAATAATCCAGAAACTATTGTCTAAATTTTGCTTTATTAGTGACTTATATTCCCATACCTGTTCTGTAGACTCATCCAGATTAAAACCGTGTCCTTTGTTCCCATGTCCCTCAGGAAAGGCTCAAAGCCTAGAGTTGATGCTCAATGAATGTTTGTTTTATGGGGACTTCCTCTGAGAATCTAAATCTGTCAGCTCCTAATCAGTTTGGAAATGTGCAATTATTATGTTGCCTGATATGAAGCTCTAAAAAAACCACAAAACGAAACATACAGGACAAGAATTCCCTAGAAGGTATTACATAATTTGACTCCAGATCTTCTCCTTCAGTAATATAATGTTACATGAAGCATAGGTATTTTTGCTTTATTTTACAAATATACCTAATTGGAGAGAGATTATTTTTTTCTTTCAAAGATAAGAATTGCACGCTTGCATGCTACATTTGGTTTATCTAATGTTGATACCAAGATACTTTAAGGCCTAACTTAGATCAGTTTGCCATTGAGATGTTCCAGGAGCCATGGTGCTCATCTCCAGGCAGGTCACGCTCTGCTGCGTGTGGTTTGCACAGTCCCTCGTCAGGGTTAAAGGCCGTGCTTCATTAGCAAGCTCGCCCCGCCAGGGCTCTCCCCTCTGCTCTCCCCACTGTAAAATGCAGGCAGACTACCTAGTGGCTCTGATTCCTGAGTGGCATTTGTATGCTTGATTTAGTAGAGTGATGTCAAGGAGAGTGATCTTTAGAATACATTACAGACAAACTACAGGACAGTCAAGGAGACAGGCCCTAGAGCTCGTTGGTGCCTGTTCTGAAAACCAGAGTGACTTTAGAATAGGAATCTCAGATTTGGGAGATCTACTGCCTTTACTCTTAGGAAGCCTGAAACATCTTCAAGTCTTCAGTGTTCTCAGAGTTACTTTTTGTGGAATTTTAGAGAAGAGTCAGAGGAATGGTCTACGATCAATATTCTTTCTAAGAAATGTGCCAGATCATGGTAACTATGGTATGAGCTCCCACGTGTGGTGTATGTATGTGTGTGAGAGAGACGCTGTTACTAACATGTGGGGATAAAGAAAGCTGGAGTGGTACCAATGTTACCAGCTAACCAGTTTCACTGACAACTGCTAGTCAGTGGAGTCAGTACGTGGAGACAGGGAGTTTATAGTGGAAAAAGTATTTAATATCACAGGCACCATGTGAGGAGATGGGAGGAATTTCTCAAATCCATCTCATTGAAAATTCAAAAGAAAACGTCTTTATACTTCGGTGGGAAAAAGCTAGGCAATTAGGTCAGCCAATTGGCTGGGTTTGGGCAGAACCTCAGGGGTGTAGAAATTGTCTTCTTTGCTGTGTTTGTTCTTGGGTGAGGGACACAATCCCAGTTGAGCAAGTTCCTCAGTGTGGGTCTGGACGGGTCAGCTCTCCCACCAGAATGCAGGGCCTAGAAGATACCTCAAACACTAGCCTGAGTTTCTCAAGGGTGATAGTATTGATGGGGAAGGTTAAGAATGTTTATGACCACGAACTGTGTGACTCTTCATAGCAATTATAAGAAAGCAAACTAGAGGAGAGTGGCTGGTCATTAGCATGATTTTTAGCTATGGCTGTGCCTTTGCAAAGTGCTTAGGCCCTTTCCACAGTCTTGCCTCATGCTCCTTTATTAATTTTTAAAGGGCAGTTTCACCGAGACTAAAGATCCTCTACCTCATTATGAAACTTATAGTTTAAAAGATCAAAAGTATTACTCAGATTCTACTAATGAAAATATAACCACTGTTAACAAATTAGGTGCACTTATCTTTGCAGTTATATATGGCTTTTATGTAGATAGACAGATAGATAGATAGACAGACAGACAGACACACACACACACTGGGTGGACATGAATTTCGTGTGCAATTTAAAATGGATGTCTATTTTAAACTGTGCACGAAATTTATGGCTACCCTGTGTGTGTGTCTCTGTGTGTGTGTATAAAAAAATAATCTCATGCTGTAGGACATTAGGATTTTTTCTCTTTTTCTTAATTTATAACAAACATTTCAATTAATATTCTTGTACATACATCTAAACACATTCCACTTATTTTCTCAAGGTAAATTTCTAGCATATGTATATACATTTTTCCATACATATTTTTTACTTGCCTTGCTGATAGTTTGCCCTGGATATGAAGTATGTATGCCCACGAGGGTATGAAGGAGCCTTTTTTTTCATACACATGCAAAAAAATATATATAATAAGTCAGAGAAGGGAAAGAATCCTATGTCTATGAGTAGGAATGGAATTTTTTAAAGAATATAGAAGTTAATTTGGATTGAAGAATCAGCATTTCATTAAAAAAAAAGGAAATAGAATGTTGTTGGTAATGTTCCAATATTCATTCTTCTTTCAAATCACATATGAGTTGAAAGAATTCCAATGTACAAATTGGAAAGAGGCCTCATGCTCCCCACAGCAGGGGCACCCCCTCGTTTATTCAGCTTCCTGGGACACCCGGGGATACACAGTTTCTAAAGGGGGAAATATCCTTTCCACACACATATCCACGTGAATAATGTTATAGCATCTATTAACCAAATTATTTTAAACGACAAAAATATCTATCTTCCAATTTACAGGAGAATTAAATAAAATTATCACGTCAAATGTGCTTTCCCTGCACACTTTGATAGTAGGATTTTGTGTCCCCATTTCATGCCTTGCCCTTCTAGTCCATCCTTTCTCTGTCAGAAGCACAGATTTCCCTGGGTTCTCACATAGAGAAATGGCCCTGTGGAAAAGGAAGAGACCCACAGTGGTGAATAAAGTTCATTCTCATTTACATGCTCATGTCCCCAGAGCAGGTTCTCCCCTATTAAGAGCCAAAGAATTTGCCCCGGGTGGTGTTGGATTGGGAGGCTGGAACATGCATAATTTTAAGCCTAAATAAGTTTGTCATTTCAGATTCCCCTTTTGTACCAGAAATGCAATTACTGGTGAGCTGGTAAACAGCCTACTCTTTCTACATGTAGTATATTCAGGGTTAGTAGAAAAACAGACCGCCTTTGCTGCTCAGTTGCTATTTTAACAAATTGCCTTTTGTATGTGTCTAGGCAAATGCAAAACTCCTCCTTTTGCCATGATCAAAACCTAACAACAAAGCCCTGTTGATTGACTAAGTTTTTCAATTTCTAATTAGCAAATTTTGTTTTTACCTTTGTAGACACCATAAACAAACCCTTTTCACTTGGAAGCTAAAAAAGCAAAGATCCTCAGAATCTGTAAGTTATGACACATACTAAACAAAGACAGGCTAGGTTTTGATGTTTTCTGTGGTTTAAACTTATGCTGTAAACAAGAAAAAAATACCTAGGCCATCAGTTCCTGAATCTCACAAAAGAAAATTAACCCCTTTGTAGAAAAACTGCCATCTTCTTGCAAATATAGTTTTCTCATTGTAGAGAAATAGTGATATTTTATTTAAAGCACATTAAGAAGAAAGAGAAGGCTGGGCACCCGTAGCACAGTGGTTCCAACACCAGCCACATACATCGAAGTTGGCGGGTTCCAACCTGGCCCAGGCCAGCTAAACAACAATGACAGCTACAACAAAATATAGCCAGGTGTTGTGGCAGGTGCCTATAGTCACAGGTACTTGGGAGGCTGAGCCAAGAGAATCATTTAAGCCCAAGAGATTGAGGTTGCTGTGAGCTGCGAAGCCACTGCACTCTACCAAGGAGGACATAGTGAGATTCTGTCTCAAATAATAATAATAATAATAATGATAATATAGCACAATTTTATACCCTTGAAAAAGAGATCTTGGTGAAACTTGTGTTAAAAGAAACTGTGTTGATAGAGGCATTAAGCGGAGACTAGGATGCCAGGCTGGAGAAGAAAGGAGAGGGATCACTCTAGGGCAACCTGTGTAGCCACTGGCTGTTGCTGGGCTGTGTGGGGCAGGTGGGGCCATTGAAGGCCAATCAGCAGAGGCCAGTCAGTTAAGGTTTAAAGAAACCAAAGTAACCCTACTAGGTTTGAAGGACCCAGTCAGTCGGTGTTCATCAGGAAGATTTGAGTGGCCAGGCAAGGCATAAAAGCCCCCACCAGAGAGCTGCAGAGTGAACCTATTAGGCACCCCTTCCACTGTATTGGAGGCTTCTCTGTCTTCCAGTAAACTATCGCTCTATCACTTCTGCATGTCTGTGGCCATGAATTCATTCTTCCATTCCTGAGACCAAGAACTTGGCCCGGAGAAGAGAAATCTGGTATCACCATGGAGGATGAATGTAGTGTGTCCAGCAAAGTAGTGGGACGGTTCTATGTGAGGTCTTGATAAAGTGAGGAAAGTTGAGAAGCTACAAGATATCTCTCAGAAAGACATAATGGGATTTAATAATAGATAGACTATTAAAATTAAAATAATTGCAAATATTTTTATAAAATAAAAAGGATGATGTAATTAAATGTGAGATTTCTATCTTGGAAATCTAAAGCAGCGTAGTGCCACTACTCTAGTGAAGGAACTGACAAATCAGAGGACGTAGGGCAGTCCCAGGAGGGGAAAGTTTGGTGCCTGCTTCCTCAGGGTGGCAGGGAAATATTATTTAGCATCAAAGTACTTGGAATTTCAAGAGAGATTGTGAGCTTATTGTCAAGGATCTAAAGTTTATTCATCCTAGAATGGAAAGTGAAAATTGCAATGTTCTTATTCATAAATATTCTGGTTTCAAGAATTGCACCTATAATAACCAGAAACATGTGAAAATGAAATTCACTTAGATGAAACAGAATCATTTTCCAAGCTTACACCCTCTACTGTACCTTCATAAGATAAGGACTTTTAAATTCGATCAGTAAGAGAAACCAGTCTGTATCAACCAGTGCCCTAACCCTTTCTTCTCAATTAGCAGTTATAGCTTACCTCGATCTGGCCAGATAAATAACCAAGTTCACCATTTGACTTAGGAAGCCACAAACCTACCTATCGTTTGTTTGCCCTTTATTAATCCATAAGATTGAGAAAATGACTCTAATGCAGTGGTTTCAATCACATTTGAATCAAATTAGATGAAATAAGAGAAAAGGAAAGGAAAAATTCTGACACCCAGGCCATGCTTCATATTTATTAAATCAGAATCTCTGCTGATGATGTCAGGACATTGAAATTTTAAAAATGCTCCCCAGAGGATACTGATGTGCTGCATAAGGACTTTTTGGTCAAAGACAAATTGCATTTGTGACAGTGTCCCATAAAATTATAATGGAGTCGGAAAATTTCTATGGTTTAGCGACATCGTGACAGTTGGTTGCAACACAAAAAATTATTCACTTTTATTGTGATGCTGGTGTAAATAAATCTATTGAACTATCAGACCTATGGAACTACGACACATACAATTATGTACAGTATAATTGATAATGATAAATGGTCATATCAACTAAAATTAATCCTAAAACAGCCACAGGGAGGTCCTTCAGGGGATATTCCAGATGAAAGCATTGTTATTGTAGGAGATGGCAGCTCCATGCCTGTTACTATTCCTGAAGACCTTCCAGTGGGACAAGATGTGGGTGTGGGAGACAATGATATTGATGATCCTAACTTTGTGTAAGTCTAGGCTAATGTGTGTGTTTATGTCTTTGCTTTTAATAAAAGTGTTTAAAAAGTTAAAAGAATCAAAAATTTTATAGAAGAGAGTGTTTATAGAATAAGGCTATAAAGAATATTTTTATACAGTTATACAATGTATGTTTAATAATAGAGTCAAAAAGTTTTAAAAAACGAGAAAGCCTATACAATAAAAAAGTCACAACAAACTAAGGTTAATTTATTATTGATGAAAAATACTGTTTAACTGCTTTATTTAGGGTAGCCTGAGTATACAGTGTGTATATAGTCCATGGTAGTTGGTGCACAGTGATCCTAGGCCTTCACATTTACTCACCCCTCGCGGCCTCATCCAGGCCAACTTCCAATCTTACAAGCTTCATTCATGGTAACTGTGCTAAATGGTTTTTTAACGTTCATATCATATTTCACTGTACCTTGTCTGTGTTTAGCTAAATTTAGACACAAATACTACCCTTGTGCTGCAGTGGCCTGTATTATTCAGTACAGTAACATGCTATACAAGTTTGTAGCCCAGGGGCCAAAGGCCATACCAGGAAGCCTAGGTGTGTAATAGACTATAACATCTAGGTGTGTGTAGTGTATTATATCTACAGTGTTTGCACAAAGACAAAATGGGCTGAAGATATATTTCTTGGAAACTATCCCCATTGTTAAGTGATGCATAACTGTATAAACACAGTTGAAAACCACAGTGTTAGGGAACTGTCTCTATGAAGAAATATATACTCCCTTCCTGTTTTTATTATTTTATCATTTTTATTTTTTATTATATTATTATTTTTTTGAGACGGAGTTTCATTTATTAACCCTCGGTAGAGTGCTGTGGCATCACAGCTCACAGCAACCTCCAACTCCTGGGCTTAGGCGATTCTCTTGCCTCAGCCTCCTGACTAGCTGGGACTACAGGTGCCCACTACAACACCTGGCTATTTTTTTTATTGCAGTTTGCCTGGGGCTGGGTTTGAACCCGCCACCCTCAGTATATGGGGCCAGCTCTCTACTCACTGAGCCACAGGTGCCACCCTATCATGTTTATTTTTTAAAGGAAATATATTTATTTAACCACCTTATTGAGGCATAATTGACACATAAAAAATTGTATATATTTAACATATACATCTTTTTAACTTTTGAAAACATCACTATCATCAAGGATATAAACATTCACTACCTCTCAAAGTTTTCACCTGCCTCCTTTATTATTATTAATGTGTGTGTTTTTGTTTTGGTTAAGAACATTTACCATAGTTCTACCCTACTGTCAAATTTTAAGTATATAATATAGCAACACAGTATTGCTATCTATAAATACTATTAGGTACGTTAGATTTCTGAAACTTATTTATCTGACATAATTGAAACGTCATACTATTTAAACATCATCTTCCCATTACTCCCTCCCTCCAGCTCTAGATAATCACTCTTCTACTTTGCTTCTATTGAGCTTAACTATTTTAGATTCCAGATTTCCATGTTTTAAATGTGTATGTCCCCTATAATTCATATGTTGCCCTAACCCCCCAAGGGATGCTAATAGGACGTCAAGCCTCTGGAACATTATTGGGTTACAAGGGTGGCCCTCATGATTGGGATCACACTCTTATAAAAACAACCCAGAAAGCTAGCTGATTCCTGCCACCAAGGGAGGACATTGAGAGAAGGTGTAATCTATGAACCAGGAAATACACCCTCTCAAGACACAGAATCCCCAGCCTCCAGAATTATAAGGAATAAATTCTTGTTATTTAAAACTAGCCAGTCTATGGTATTTTATTATAGCAGCCTGAACAGACTAAGATACACATATAATGAGATAACATAGTATTTATCTCTGTGCATTTGGCTTATTTCATTTCATGTAATGCTGTAAATGGCAGGATTTACCTTTTTAAGGCTAAATAATATTTCTTAATCTATTCATCTATTGAAGGACATTTGATATTCCACGTTTCAGTTGTTGTGAATAGTGTTGCAATAAACATGGGAAGGCAGATATCTTTTCAAGATTGGATTTTAATTCCTTTGGGTTTATACCCAGTAAGTAGGATTGTTGGGTCATATTGTAGTTTTAGTTTTAAGTTTTTGAGAAAATGCCACATTTCTTTAACATACTCCATTGTTGTGTCTTCCACTGGGTGGGGGGTTTATCAGTTTACTTTCCTAGCAATAGTATGTGGGCTCCCTTTTCTCCATATCCTTATGGACATTTGTTATCTCTCTTCTTTTTCTAAACAATGCCATCCTAACCATTGTGGGGGACAGATCATTTGTGGTTTTACTTTGCATTTGGTGGTATTCAGCACTTTTTAATATTGTTGTAAATGTCACCACCTGAAAAGATAGACTTGAACCCCACTTAGATGCAATCAATTGGTTATTTATTACACCTGCACAGGGGACACTGCTCTGAGAGACAGGCGGCCTTAAGTGCAGGGAAGATTGTCTTTTATATATATATTTTTTTTGCATAGGTAAGCAATCAGGCCAATACAAAAGCAAAACATTGCTATTAGCTCAGGGTGGGGTTACAGCTTGGGTGACAATTGATATAACTTAAGTAACAATGGTTATAACTTATGTAACAATGGTTACTGCTTGGGTAACACAGCTTAGGTAGGTTTCCACCATTGTTCATCCACTGGGAACTTGTGAGGCTTTTGTGAAACTTGGGACTTCCCATGCTTCTTTGTTCTGAAGCCTTTTCTTGGAATTGACCTGGGGATGAGGCAGGGGAACAAGCTGGGAGCTTGCCTATGACAATATACCTGTTGGCAATTTGTATGTCTTCCTTGGAGAAATGTTTATTCAAGTCCTTTGCCCATTTTTTTATGTGGTTATTTGCTTGTTTTTTTGCTATTCATTTGTATGAGTTTCTCATAGACTTTGGATATCTATTTCTTGTAAGATATATGGTTTGTAAATATTTTCATCCATAAGTTGTCTTTTCATTTTATTCCGTATTTTCTTTGCTGTGCAGAAGCTTTTCATTTTGTTGTGATCCCATTTGTTTATTTTTAGGTTTATTGCCTGTGGTTTCATATCCAAAACATCTTTACCAAGACCAATGTCAAGGAGCTATGTAGTCTTCTAAGAGTCGTATGAGTTCAGGTCTTACATTTACATCTTTAATCCATTTTTAGTTAATTTTTGTGTATGATGTAAGATAAGGGTTTCATTTTATTCTTTTTGTTTTTTTGGCAGAGTCTCACTGTCACCCTGGGTAGATAGAGTGCCATGACATCATAGCACACAGCAATCTCAAACTCTTGGGCTTTAAGCAATCCTCTTATCTCAGCCTCCCAAGTAGGTGGGATTACAGGTGCCATGATGCCTGGCTAATTTTTCTATTTTTAGTAGAATGGGGTCTCACTCTTGCTCAGGCTGGTGTCAATATCCTGAGTGCAAGCCATCCACCCACCTCAGCTGCCAGAGTGCTAGAATTACAGGTATGAGCCACCACATCATTCATTTGATGTGCATATTCAGTTTTCTGAATTGAACACCAATTGTTAACAGAATATCCTTTTTCCATTGTGAATTCTTGGCACCCTTGGCAAAAATTAGTTTACCATGTACATGTAGGTCTAATTCTGAGGTTTTATTCTTTTACATTGGTCTATATGTCTATTTTTCCCATACTATCAAATACCATAGTATTTGATTATTATAGTTTTGTAATATAATTTGGAATCAGGAAGTGTGATGCTTCTGTCTTTGTTCTTCTTGCTCAAGATTGTTTTGACTGCTTGGTACTTTTATAATTTCATATTAATTTTAGGATTTTTTTTCTATTTCTATGAAAATGTCATTGTAATTTTTATAGAGATCACCATTTGTGGAGGGAAAGAATTTTTTTCTTGCCAATTGCTAAGTCTGTGACTGAGATCTCTGTATAAAAGGTAGATTAACAAGAAAAAAGCATAACACATTTATGTTTTATGAATAAAGGAGCCTTCATTAATGAAGACCCAAAGTAACAGGGAAAGAGCTATGTTTTTACAGACAAAAAACAAAAGTGTAG
Source organism: Galagoides demidoff (assembly GCA_963574575.1). Lineage (NCBI taxonomy): Eukaryota > Metazoa > Chordata > Mammalia > Primates > Galagidae > Galagoides > Galagoides demidoff. The sequence continues at coordinate 21,383 of CAUYQV010059645.1, forward strand.
GATCTGATGGTAATAAACTAAAGGGAACTTAGCAAGATGTGTTTATTCAGATTTTCTTGGTGTTTCTATATCTTTATTCTTTTCTCTAAGGTAGGTAGTATAGACAGGACCTCCTACCCCCCAAAATAACATTTTATGATGTATTTTAGAGGAAGGCCAGAGAATTTATTTATATCTACTTCAGGGGAGAATGGTGGAGGAAACTTAGAAAGATGTTCCTCCCACTTCTGTTTTCTCAAATGCCAGGGTTCCATATTTTAGCATCTTCAATTTCATTGCAATGAACTTTTATATTGTTTTAAGCAATAAGGACATTTCAACAATATTAATTCTTCCAATCCATGAAAAATAAGATAGTCTACCACTTATTTGTATCTGTTTTAATTTTTTCATCAATGTTTTATTGTTTTCAGCACACAGATCTTTCATTGACTTAATTAAATTTAGGCCTAGGTATTTTGTTATCCTTTGATGGTATTATAAATGGAATTATATTCTTAATTTCTTTTTCAGAGAGTTAATTCTTTGTGTATAAATATGTAACTTTGTTATACATAACATACTTTGTTGTGTAACATGAATTTGTTATGTTGATTTCATTTTCTACAACTGTACTGAATTAATTTATTGTGATAGTTTTTTGTGGAAACTTTAGGATTTCCTATACATAAGGTCGTGTCATCAGCAAACAGATAATTTTACTTCTTTTCCAACTTTAATGCCTTTTACTTATTTCTCTTGCCTAGTTTCTTTGGCTAGGACTTCCAGTACTATGTTGAACCGTAGTGGTAAGAGTAGGCATCCTTATCTTGTTCATAAAAAGCTTTGGGTATAATGTTAGCTATGGGTTCATTATATGTATATGTTATTATTTTGAGGTACAATCCTACTATATCCAGTTTGTTGAGAGTTTTCATAATGAAAGAATTTTGAAGTTTGTCTATGATTTCTTTTTGGATCTACTGAGATGATCATATGGTTTTGTCTTCATTCTGTTAATTTGCTATCATATTTGTATATGTTAAACCATTCCTTTTTCCTCTGGATAAATTCCACTTGCTCATGGTGCACAATCTTTTAATATGATGTTGAATTTGTTTTGCTAATAATTTTTTAAGGATTTTGCATCTAAGTTCATCAAAGATACTGGCCTATAGTTTCTTTTTTTTTTTTTTTTTGTAGAGTCCTTGTCTAACTTTGGTCTCATATTAACCCTGGTCTCATTAAGTGAGCTTAGCTATGTTCTCTCCCCTTCAATATTTTCAAAAAGTTGAAACAGGATTAGCTTTAATTCTTCATTAAATGATTTGGTAGAATTGACTGATTAAGGAACCTGTCATGGACTTTTCTTTGGGGAAATTTTTGATTACTGTTTCAACTTTCTAACTTGTTATTGAACTATTCAGATTTTTTTATTTTTTCATTGTTCAGTTTTGATAGGTTATGTTTCTAGAAATTTATCCATTTCTTCCAGTTTATCTAATTTGTTCGCATATGATTATTTATAATAATCTCATCATCTTTTTTTATGTCTTTGATATCAGTTGTAATGTCTCCTCTGTCAGTTATAATTTTATTTGTTTGGGTCTTCTTTCTTTTTTCTTAGTTTGGCTAGAGATTTGTCAATTTTGTTTATCTTTCCTTAGTAGTCAGGCCTTTTGGAGGAGTCTATGAGCTGATTAGCAGGATCTACAGCAGGATATTAAGAACAGGTTACAGTGTCTTTCTCTCCCCTTCTCTCTGCTCCTAGCTGTCCCTGATGATTCAGCAGTGTTGATCTTTCACCCGGGGTAGGGTGAAACAGAAGTTTTTAAGCAGTTTTCTGCAGGGCTGGGGAAGAAAGATGATCATTTTGCGCTTACTTTTTCTTGCGGACCAATTGGGGTCCAGGAGGAACTCTCTTGACACAGAGCTGTGTTGCTTTAGGGAAAGGATAACGCAGGTAAAGTGTAACTGCTCTTCTGACCTTCATCAATGTGTCTACTCTCAGGTTTTTAGCCTCACTGGGATGTCAGAGCCTCAGGTAGACTCCAAGACTCCTATTAATGTACTCTTGTCCATATGTGGTTGTGTGGGGCTGATGGCCTTGGAATGTCCAATGCCATCATCTTGCTGATGTTACCCTGTTTTTAATCTTTTATCCTAATTGGGCAACCAACTGAATACATTGAGAATCATGAAATAATGTATGATATATAGTCCTCATCCTAGTAGGTGATGCACATTTTCTCTCTGTGCTCTCCTCAAATAAAAATTCCATGCTTTTTAAAAACATTTGTGACTATGTAGTTAATTCATTTTTATTTACATTTCCATATCCAGTTACCATGTTTTGTTTTAGAAAACATTTATCATGGAGTTTTATATTTTGCAGAACTGAATCTGCAATGAGGATCCATCAGCAGGTCGCCCCTACCTCCTGGGGTTTGATTGGCAGAAACATGTTTTCCCGTGGAGTTCTGCCAATAGCATTTGTGTACAACAAACAAGGCCATGTCTTGGGAAGGGTCTGGGTTGGATGACATGACAGACACTTTGGCAGAGCTTTCATTATTTAGCACACTGTTGTGAATTATTAATAAAACTCCATTGCGAGGACCTAGAAAAGTTGAAATGGTACTGTGAGTCTTGCAAATGCTTAGTTTCAATATATTATTAATTAGATTATAAAGGAATATAATACGTGAAGTGGGAAATAGTCAATCCAAGGCCAATAGTGGCAAACTTTACTTGATAATTTGAATGTGTAACACCAAGTGTAGAAAGTAATAGCTCAGGAGTGGTTGGTTTTGCTACATAACAGAGAATTTCAGGAGCACAAGCCCTAAGAAAACAAGAGGTATTATTACTCTTGCCTTCAGAATGATTTCATAAAGGGTTCTTTTTAAAAGACATTATAGTAGGCTTGTATACCCTATGGACTTCTGTATTTACTGACCATATTTTCTGATTTTTCTCATTTCTATCTTTTAAATCCAGGAACAAAAAAAAAAAAATCTATTTTTTTTTCTTTTTTTTTTTTTTATTAATTGATCTCTGTATACATTGATGCAAACATGTTGGGGTACATTGTGCTGTTTCATATACAATTTGAAACACTTTCATCAAGCTGGTTAACATAAATTTCATGTCATTTGGTTAATCATTGTATCAACACATTAATATTCTAGTTCTAGAAAAGTTCACTTGTACCCTTGTTATACAGATATATAGGTGATCTTTCCCATCACCCTCCCACCACCCATTCACCCTTCTCCCCTCCCCTTCCCACCATTGAATTGAATGGGGAAAAGATTCCCTATTTAATAAATGGTGCTGGACAAACTGGCTAGGGACCTGTAGAAGACTGAAACTGGACCCACACCTTTCACCATTAACTAAGATAGATTCACGCTGGATTAAGGACTTAAACTTAAGACATGAAACCATAAAAATTCTTGAAGAAAGTGCAGGGAAAACACTTGAAGAAATT
>CAUYQV010059646.1:0-33467 GCA_963574575.1 Galagoides demidoff
GTGGTCCCAGCTACTTGGGAGGCGGAGGCAGGAGACTCGCTTGAGCTCAGGAGTTGGAGGTTGCTATGAGCTGTGATGCCATGGCACTCTACCCAGGGGGATAGCTTGAGGCTCCGTCTCAAAAAAAAAAAAAAAAAAGAAATGTGACTTCATCTACCTGAGATAAATTCCCACTCTCTTACTCACCCATGTCACTTCAATAATTTATCCAAAAATAGTAGCCCAAGTTCCCAAGATATGTATGGATATTTAGAGCAGAATTACTTGTAATGAAAAAAAGAAAAAAAAACAATTTAAATGTTCACTAATAGAGGGATAGTTTTTTAAAAATTATAATTCCTTGCTATTAAACTAACTATCCCTACATTGCCTTGAAAGTGAGATGATAAATTTCCATATGGTTTGAGATCAGTTCAGCTGGGATTTCGTTACTTGCAGCTGAACACCTCCTAAGGGGTTTACCAATTTTGCATTAGACCAGATCTAGCTAAAGGAAAAACAAACACAGCCTGACTCCACACACTGAGAACTCCAAAGCATTTGACAACTTCCCCATCAGCTGCCCCTGAGAGAGAAGTCCCATGACCCTGTATTTTGAGGGAAGAGAGCCTGACCAGGAACCCAGAAACTTTGACCATAACTTGGTAAGGGGGATGGGGAGTCAGTTCACATTATAAACAAATAAAGATTTTTTTTTTTTTTGTCTTTCTCTCCCCACCTCCTCCCGGAAAGAGAGTCCCTGGGGGATAGATCAGCAAAGGCTTTGTGCAGTTTCCACCCTCCCCCAAGCCTCTGACCAGGCCAGAGGAAGTAATGGGAATAAATGGCAGGCGGGTTCAACATTTCCTGAAAGACCCAGCCCTGGCCAGCTTGAAGGTGCTGAGATAGAAGAAGGAAATGCTCCCGTGGAACCTGCACTCGGAGCAGAGGCAGCCCTGCCAGAGCCCTGTGTGAGGGGCTGTGCCCAGGACTTGTCAGCCACTCAGGGAACAAATCAAGCTCACCCGACACACCGGCAAAAGGGTTGACGACAGATGAAAACACTGTACTAGTGAAAGAAGCAAATCACAAAAGACCGCACAGTGTATGACTCCATTTATAAGAAATGTCCAGAACAGGCCAGTCCACAGAGACAGAAAGCAGATTAGCAGTTAGCCAGGGCTGGGAACTCATAGGGCAGTCATCAGAGGTGATGACTAAAGGGTATGTCTTTCAGGGTAACGGAAACGTTCTAAACTTGACAATGACGGTGACTGCACAACTGTAGATATACTAAAAACGACTGAGTTATACCTTTTTAAAAAAATTTGAACTGGGGGGGGGCAGCGCCTATGGCTCAAAGGAGTAGGGTGCCGGCCCCATATGCCGGAGGTGGCAGGTTCAAACCCAGCCCCGGCCAAAAACTGCAAAATAAAATTTTAACTGGGGACAAGCAATTATACACTTTAAATGAGTCATTTGTGTAGTATGGGAACTATATGTCAATAAAGCTGTTCCAAAGAGGGAGAGGTCTAACAGCACCAGCAGGAGCTGTCTGCTGCCATCGCTGGGGCAGTGAAGGGAGGGTGCCAAGTACCCACTGTTTCCTGTGTTTTTCCCATTAGTATTGGTTCTAGACCAGTCACCAACTGTATGAGTTTGTGCTACTTTATCATCCCCATTTTAAAGATGAGGAAACTGAGGCTCAGGCAGAATTAGTAATTTGCCCAAGGTCGCATGGCTGGTGGGGGACCCTAACTAGCTCCAGAAGCCCTGTTGCCTATAACCACAGCATTCCACCATCACGTCCTAATCCAGGCCAACAGATCTTAAAACTATAAAACCAAAACACACAGTTAACACCATATTAGGTTATTGAACAGTGGCAGACAGTACTGGGAACTTATTGCAGATTGGCATTTGGAAATCTGAGTGAGTTTGTCTGCTTCCCAGAGCTCACCATGGCTGATATTTGGGGTACAGAGGTGGGGCAGAGGTGGCCCTTTAAGGTTCTTGGGGACACTGCCAAGAACCGTCTGCTTCCAAAGAGTTGTTTGGAGTTATTGAGCTGGCTGGGTGCCAGAAGGCCCTCTCCCAGCAGCTCTGGGAACCAAAGGGTATCTGAGCCCTAGGCTAGGAGTAAATCCCAGATGCCCCACGCAGAGTCTGGTCCGTGGGATTTCCCGCTGCTCTGATGTGAGCTCTCACTGGCGGGTGCAGCCAGGCAACCATGGTGGCCCCACGGCCTCTGCCTGCCAAGAACTCACACTGACGACATGTCCTCCACTCTCTACTCCTTCCAGGAATCCAGACTGGGAAGGTCTGTTTCTCTGCCATTCCTTTATGTGATCTGAAGTGAAACCACTTAGCAGATAACACTGATGGATCTGTACTGCCCCTTCCCCACGTGCCTGGATGAGTAACCATAGTGGGGAAATCAGATCACACAGACAAGCAGGTTGACTTCTGAAAACTAGGCACTAGTTTCCTGATCCACCCAGAATTGTCTACAGTCTTGAGGCTTAGGGGGTGAACTCAAGGATGTCTCAGGCTTTCCTCCTCCCCTCCTGCTTTTCCAAAGTCTCTCCTCCAGCTCCCCCTCCTCTAGGTTACCATGCTTTTTCCTTGAAGCAGGTCCTCCCAACATGCCTGCAGCACACTGGTTCGTGCAGCCTGGCCTCAGAGCCTTCTGCTCCCCCCGCTACTTCTTCCTCCTTGGCCTCTACTGAAATGAGAAGTCATGTTCCCAGAGCAAGTCCCCTGAGTGGAAAGGAGGTCTTTTCAGCAGACTCAGGAGAATCTCACCTGCCAGCCTGCCTTTCACAGAACTAAGGGTGGGGGCGAAGGTTGGTCAAACGTGCCTCTCACCCATTGTGTCACCTTGACTGAGGGCCTCAAGCTTTCTGATTTCCAGCCCCCTCATCCATAAAAGAGGAAGAACACAGTTTCTCTTTTGCAAGAGTGAAATGAGGTCTATGTGCACCTGCCTGGCACAGAATAGGCACTGGAGAAAGAGGTCAAAGGTAGTCAGGATACATGTAAGGATCCATGCGACCCTAATACCGAAATCTAAGTATTCCTACCCCAGAACTCATAAGGATAAAAGATTGCCTCAGGAATATGCCTGATGAATAGCAATCCAACAACTTTCATTTTTCACACACACACACACACACACACACACACTGCCCTACCTCCTTCTTTTTCTCTATTTTCTTAAAGATGCTCTCACCATCTCTGAGGATACCCTGTCTCTCCAGTTTTAAACATCACACAAAGCTTTCATGTTCATCATGTCCAGTGCCCTGTCAGCTAGTGAGATCTTATAGGCATGAATTTTACAATAAATAAACAGAGTATCTTGCTCACTTATGTCACCCTGCCCCTGAACACAAAGGACAGCAGCCCCATCTCCCTCCCTTTCCTCAGACACTTAGGCTGCTCCTCCCAGCCTGATGTGTGATGGATGAAGATGTTAGATTTCTATTATCCCCAAGCCTTTGCTTCTTTCTTTCCCGAGGCACATCTATAGAAGGTCAGATTCCCTTGTTTCCAAGGCCCAGCTTCTTTTGGTCTTGTTTGCACTGACTGAGAACCTTCCCTGATGAGTCCTGGAAGCGGCTGTATTATATTTGTCAAGTTTTCTCCAGCCCAGTGTACTCTCACTCACTCTGGAAATTGTCCTATAATTAGCAAGAAGACCCACATCAAACAAGTTTCTTTTCTGACTCCTCTATAACGAGACAGCCAGAAGCCTCCAGACAGACAGCACAGCCTGCTAGCTAGACACTCTGCTATCTTAGTAAGGTTCCTTCTAAAGCAGACCCTAAGCCAAGGTGTCTGGTGCCACAGGGCTTGGGAGCCCTCAACAGAGAGATGAGGTGGTGGGGGACAGATGTGGTGTGCTGGGTATAGCTGTGGCACTGCAGGTGAACTCAGGTGACCCCAGGGCACATGGGGCTGGGTACCAACAGAGCCAGACACACTCCAGAAGCACGGGCCCCCTCTGAGTCTTTCCTCATGTGGAAAACGGGCAGAATACCTAGAGCACTTCCAAATGGGCCCCCTCAGAGAGACATTAATGTGAGGGGCCCTGCAAACTGGGATGCTGACCGAAGCAGCAGTAGATAGTCATCGTCTGCACCTGCAGCCCTGCACAATTAACCCCCAGGGACTGCTCACAGGGGAGAGACATCCGAGAGAGTGGGGTTCAGGACAGAACCCACCAACCAGCCTCCTGGCCCCCTCACTGAGCCTTGTGGCTGACTGAATGGCCACTATGAAAGGGAGTGACCCCTGTGTGCATCTCGCTGTCTCTGGGTCTCACAGCCACCCTACAAGGAAGGCATAGGCTTGGCTGGCCGAGGAGACCGAGCTCAGAGGGCTGTTAAGGGACTCGCTCCCTGACACACAGTTGGAAATGGCAGAGTCAGCATTTGACACCTGCTGGTCTGAATCTTTGCACTCACCCTTCCTCTAGAACATGCCATAGGCTCCATCCAATATGCTTCTGTCACAGACACCATGCAGCCCTCTCAAGGGCTCTAAATATGTAACTGTCAGTCCCCGGTGTCTCTGGGCTGAAGGGAAGCAGACTCCACCTGCTGTGCTGGCTCAGATTGCTGTGGGAGGCCACAGCAGCAACTCTGCACAGGCACCCTTAGCAGTGCTGCTGCCATCATCATCTCATCTAGTCCTCCCAACCATACCATGAGGATGGGACTCCTGTCCCCATATTACAGAAAGAAGAAAGTGAAGTACTGAGAGGTTAAGTGAGTTGCTCAAGGTCACACAGCAAGAGATGGTAGAGTTGAAATGTGAACTCAGACAGTCTGGTTCCAGAGCCCCCATTCCCAACCACTTTGCTACATTTCTCTCTAAGGTTCAGACCATTCTCTTCACCTGTCTATCAAAAAGCGGTTTCTCAAATGGTGAGAATGCAGCTGCCACTGCCCTCTCTCCTCAGACCAGACTTGACAAAGGCCAGGAAGGCAAAACAGCATCCCCCAGCCTCCGTCACAGGACTAGCTCCTGCAGAGACAGTGCAAATGGTTGGCACTGAGTAAGGGTCTGTACCTGGGGACTGGCACACCCACGGTGGCACCTGGGACCACGGCCCAACACAATTAGGACCAAGTGAGTGTTTTCTTTCTTTTTTTTCTAGAATGATGACTTTTCCATTTTTAGGCTCTAATGAGAATTCCCAGCACAAACTTTCCAAAAGGGAGAGTAATAGCAAGAAAAGCCAAAGATAAAAGAGCTTCCCAGAGTAGGGGCCAGGGAGATGCCAGCCCCCAGCTGCAGGCCCTGGAGAGGCTGGTGAGAACATCTACATAGACATCCATCTGGAACAGTGATTTTCAACTGGTATGCCATGAGAGGATCTTAGGTATGCTGCAAAAATTTTTAAAGATCATTAATTAAATTATTTTTGAAAGATGAAAGCACAGTCAATATATTCTTTTTTTAATTCTTTTTTTTTTTTTTGCCAGGGCCAGGTTTGAACTCACCACTTCCAGTATATGGGGCTGGCGCCCTACTCCTTTGAGCCACAAGCGCCACCCTTTTTTTCTTTACTTTTTTTTTTTTTGGCCAGGGCCAGGTTTGAACCTGCCACCTCCGGTATATGGGGCTGGCGCCCTACTTCTTGAGCCAGAGGCGCTGTCCCACCACCCTTTTTTTCTTAACTCTTTTTTTTATCAACATGATTTATGTATGCCGTGGAAGTTTAACGATAAAGTTTAATGATAGGTTCGAGTGTGCCATGAAATAAAAAAGGTTGAGAAACACTGCTCTAGAAGAATGCCCTACAGGGTCTGCTCACCAGCCTTGAAGGCTGCCCTTGGCCATGGACACTATTATCTTCTTTCTACTTCTTACATTACATCAGCAGAACCACTGCCAAGTAGAAGAGAAATCCCCACTCTCTTTCACCATGCTTCCACCCTGCTTCAGAGCCAGTTCCACCACCACCCCCCAGCCCCTTAGTGAAAGTGCTGATCACAGGGTCAAAACAAGGCCAAGCAAATTAGCTCAGAAGCACAGATCCAAAAGTCAGGTTAGGAGAACAGTAATTCCGTCCGCTCTCGGATGTGCACATGTAAACGGTTCTTCTAGAGTGTGTTCTGCCATAGCCAATAAGGACACTCGTCCTTCCACTCCTCACGCTCTTACTCCATGTCTGGCACCGTTTTGAGTGTTTTATATGTATTAACCCATTTAATGCTCACAACCAGTCTGACAGATGTTTTTGTTATAAGCATTTTACAGATGAGAAAACTGAGATGCAGAGAGCTCAGCACCTCCTCCATGGCCACGCAGCTCCTGAGTGGCAAAGCTGGGGCTCGAATCAGGCAGTCTGGTCTGCCTGTAATGACTGCACCGACAGCACTGGTGTTAATTCTCACGACATCCTATGATACAGATACCATTAGCTGCTTTTACAGAGAAGGACAATGCCCAAAGTCATCAGCTGAGTGGCAGAGCCAGGAGCTCAACTGATGTCAGACTTCAAAGCCTGAGTTTGCAACCATGACACACACTTGCCTCACTGCAAGGCAGGAGGGGACAATGCTGGTGGGTGGCCAACAGGCCCAGGAGGGGGCAGGCCAGGGCACAGTAGCTGGCCAGCCAGGCAGGCTATGTAGGGCAAAGCCAAAGCCTCCCAACACCCCATGTCATTAGACCCAAAGGGAGTAAGGCTGAGGAGCTTGGGGCTGTTGACAGACTGGCGGCCAGGAAAGGCAATAGAACCAACAACAGCTGCTGTTTATTTTGGGGCCAGGGAAGAGAGGAGGGACTGGTTAGGACCTATCTCATTCCAACAATCAACCACATAGGGCAGAGTGGGGAGGCTGCTCCCTTCTAGCTACCCAACAGCCCCTACCCTACCCACCATGGGCTTCTGAGAGTGGGATGGTTTAGGTATCTAAAACATCTTGCCAGACACTATAATCTGGCCTCCGCCAACAAATATAAATATAATGTCCCGGGCCTGCCCAACCCCTTTTGTCACACTTGTAAATGGCCCAGGAAGATCAACCTCTTACAACAAACCCATCCCCTGCAGTGTCAGGTTCCAGGAACAAATGGTCTTTCCTGTCTGGGATTTTCCTGAGCAGAAAGGAGGACTGCTCATGCTGCCGCCTGTGGTTTTTGCTCCCTCACTCTTTAACTCCTAATGACATGCATCCTGCACCCAGGGTCCACAGACAGCCAACCTGGGTTGAAGCAAGGCTGACTGGCAGGGTTCCCTGGAAGGCCAGGGAACAAGGGACTCCCACTGCCTGGCTCTTTAAAGCACAGCTCTCCCTCTTCCTAGCTTGTGACCATTAGTAAATTAATCTCTTTGTGCCTCTGTTCTCTCTGATTAAAGTAAGGTCCGTAATAATAGTGCTTTCTCACAGGCTGCTGTGAGGATAAATGGGTGAAGTGCTTAGAAGAATGGCTGGCCCGTTATCAGTGCTGCTGCTGTTACTGTTAGCCTCGGAGTCACCATCTCACTGTGGACAAGGGAAGGCAGTTTCCCTGGATACAACACCCTGCATTTAGATTCCAAGGTTAGCACATAATGTAGGTGAACTAGAGACATCTTGTTCTCAGGGATATAATTCTATCTACTCCAAGGAAGAGAAAAGTTTCGGTGGGCAGACGTGAGTACCTTAACACCATTCCCAACATTATATGGGTAGGAACATGTGTTTTGAGTTTCTAACACCAACTTCCACAACTGTAAGAGAGAAGCCGTCGTAAAAATAGGAGTGGGCTAGGAAAAAGGGGTTTTGATAGAATGATGCCTTCGTGCACAGATTTGTCCCATTAATCAAGGGCCCACCACGATCCAGACACTCTGCTGGCACTGGAAGGGGACATTAAAGATGAAAGGGTGTGGTGGCCCCTGTCCTTCGTAGCTGGAAAACTGTTTTCAGCACAGTACATACAGGCGGTACAAAAGGTTCTGCCTTGGGGATACGGGAGTTGCTATCCGCAACACTGCTGACAGAGACTGTTTTCCCAGTGGGTCCCTTTTAGGGAGTCAGGGTCAAACCCCCAAAAGTCCCCAAAGCAACCTCTCTGGCAGTGTTTGACCAGTTTCAGTCTTCAGTTATTAGGGGGCCTCACTGCCCAGCTGAGACTGGGAGGGCTTCTCCCCATCCCACCCCACTCCCTACAGCTCTCCCCTCACTTGCTCCACTCAGTTACACCAGGCTCCCTGCTCCTCCCTGCAAAGGCCAGGCATGGTCCTGCCTCAGGGCCTTAGCACTTGCTATTCCCGCTCCCTCAACTACTTTTCTTCAAAGAGCCCCATGAATCACCTCTTTACCTCCCTTGAGTCTACTCAATACAGTGGGGCCTGTCCCTGGCCACCCTCTACAAATAGCACAGCAACCCCCAACATCCCCATCTGCCTTCCCTGGCTTTAGCTTTCTCTAGAGCACTTACCCAACCCCTCAGCTAACACACTCTGTATCTGACCTATTTTGTTTGTTTGTCTATTGTTCTTCTGTAGTCTCTAAAAGGACAGGGATTTTATCTGTCCTGCTGTGTTCCCAGTGCTTGGCACATAAACATTCAAATACTGAATGAGTCAATGGATGGATGAATGATTGACCAAGTATCAGTGTGCCCCAAACTGAACACTCCAAGGCCATTCTTGATAAGTGTTAAAGGAAAAAGTAAAACAATAAACATAAAAAGTTATAGACAGGAGCTGGATACGGTAGCTCATGCCTGTAATCCCAGGCTGAGGTGGATGTATTGCCTGAACTCAGGAGTTCGAGACCAACCTGAGCAAGAGTGAGACCCTGTCTCTAAAAAATAGGTAGGCACGGCTCAGCGCCTGTAACTCAGTGGCTAGGGTGCCAGCCACATATACTGGAGCTGGCAGGTTTGAACGTAGCTCAGGCCTGCCAAGCAACAATGACAACTACAACCAAAACACAGCCGGGCATTGTGGAGGGCGCTTGTAGTCCCAGCTACTTGGAGGCTGAGGTAAGAGAATCGCTTAAGCCCAAAAGTTGGAGGTTGCTGTGAGCTGTGACTCCACAATACTCTACCTGTGAGGCTAAGACAAGAGAATTACCTGAACCCAAGAATTTGAGGTTGTTGTGAGCTAAGATGCCATGGCACTCTACCAAAAGTGACCAAGTGAGACTGTCTCAAGAAAAAAATATATATATATTTACATATTATCTATCTATATGTATAATTTATTGACAGGAAATATCATTTCAAGATGAGTAGTCAGAGAAGCTTCTAGGAGGTGGTAGAAATTGAGCAAAATCATGAAGAATGATAACAACGGTAACAATAGCTGCCATTTATTGAACAGCTATCATACGCTGAGCACTCTATACAGGGACAAGCGCATGGGCTAGGTAGCAGTATTATTATACCTAGTTTACAGATTAGGAAACTGAGGTCCCCGGAGGTGAAGAAACTTGGCGGAGTGAAACAAACAGGCTGAGCTGAAATTTATAAGCAGCTTCAGAGCCTAAGCCCATGTAGCAAGGGCTGCCAATGCCTCAGTCCCATCCTTTTGCCCTTCAACTTCCAACTGCTGGCACCTAAATCTCTCTCTTGGGACTTACTCTGATTTCCAGAGCCTGGTTTTCCTGAGAAAGCATGAGGCTGAAAGTGCCAGGAAATCAAACTGCCCCCAGCTCCTAACCACCATGCTGCCCTATCTGCCGTCCCTCAGGAAAGGATGGAGAGCGCCTGGCAGCCGAACCCTCTGAGGGGCCAGACCTTCAAAAGGGACCCTAGACAAGAGTCCAGGGGAATAAAAATTTGAACTCCAAAATAGAGGCCAGACCTTGCCAAGGGTCTGTTCTCAATAGCAAGTTTGTAATCTCATGCCAACCACCTTCTCCAACCACATCATATATTAACAGAGGGGCTCACAGGGAAGGTCAGAGTGGGCAGGTGACCCCGCGTTTAATCCAGACCCTTGAAGTTTTATCTGGGACTCATGTGATGAGCTCCCTAGCCCCTGTCCCCTGGGGAAGATGTAAGACAAAGCCATCTTTGTTGCTGCAGAAGTCTGGGTTCCAAACCCGGCTGTCAGCATTACTACCAGTGACACTGGCAAGATGCTGCACCTTTTTGAGCCTTGGTGTCCTTGCCTGTAAAACAACGATGATGACCAGGGTTTGCTGGGCATTAAATGAGACAATGGACAAGGAACTCTAGCCCAGTGCCTGTGCCTGGAAGGGGCTCCACTCATACCTCCCCTCATTTGATGCCCCACTTTCCTTGCCTGGGAGCTGCTGCTTAAAAATCATGGGAAAAGTGAGGCTGCTTTTCTCAAGCTGCCAATGAGTGATGACTAAAGTAAAATAATTAATCCTGGCCTGAGACCATACTCCAAACATCATTCTACTGTCGCCCTTAACCCTGCAAGGGCAGGATTCATATGCAGCCCCCTGGAGTGGCATCAGAAATCCCTAGATAGCCAGTTCTGGAAACCATGCCCTCATTAAAAAGTGATGATATCCCTTCCAGGTCTTAGGCACTGTGCTCAATCCATCCATTCCAGCCCAGGAAGCAGAATTCAGAACAAAGTTCCACTCTCTTGGAGCCTCCTGGCCAACACCATGCCAGGCCGGCCTGGCCTTATCCTCTCCTGTTACAGAAATTCTCCCACACAGGCAAGTTCCTTAAAATAGCCTTTTGGGTCTGGGCCATCAGGAAATGGGCTAAAGTTGGGTCAGAATCAGGCCTACCATGGATGACTTTACAGAACAGCCACTTCAAACAACAAGGACAATCCCTATACACTCAGAATACTTAGGTGGGCAAAAGCACCAGGCAGTTTCCAGCAAGCAAGACCATTCCACAGAACACAACACTCTGGGCCGTCAGAAGCCCCACCAGCCCTGGAGAGGGGCCAAGCATGCTGGTAAGGCACAGTGACAGTAGGAAGCCAGGTGTAGGTTGGGAGGTGGGGGCATAAGGAAGATCAGATCTGCCTGGGTTTGTGATACTGAAGCTTTCTGAACCTCAGTCTCCATAAGACTCAAGTGGGGTTAGAAATGCATACCTTCAGGGCTGCCCTGGCACTGTGGATGATCAATACAAGGCCAGGCACTGCCTGGCACAATAAGAATTCAATGGTAGATATACGATAACAGCAGTGCTGTCACATAGGTCAAGATCTCCTGGAACTATTACAATGAGATTACTCCGGAAAAGAAACAGCAAGGGCTCTCTTCCAGGGACCACACGGTGATGGGCAGCCCACACCCCATTCCCCCAGCTGGCACACCCCACTGTTAAGGTCCGGATGGCACTGAGCAGCACCCTGCCTCGCATCCAGCACCTCCACCCCTTACATGCTGTGGTCAGATCAGATAAGAGCAATCCATTTCCACCAGGTCTTAGAGGTCAGGCTCCAGGGATCCTAGAAACAGATGAGGTGGCCCCGCCATATAATTTTTGCTGCCCTGACACACACCCACAGAGGAAGAGATTCTACCCCCACCAGCCTCACCCAAGCCTGGGGAGGGTGGCTTCCTTACCAGCCAAAGGGAAATGACACAGAAGGTGGGGTAGGGACGTAGGGTGGGGAGGGGGGCAGAAAGCACAGCTGTTTCCCCTTTGCTAATTCAGCTGCCACCTGGACGTCACTTCCTCCCCTCAGGTAATACTGGAGAGAGGGGACTGGAAACAGCTCTGTCTCTTTTTGTCCGCAAAAAATAAAGGTTTGGAAAGAAGCCAAGTTTAGTTCCCCAAGGTGATTCTCTAGAACAGTGGTTCTCAACCTTCCTAATGCCTCCTAATGCCACGACTCTTTAATACAGTTCCTCATGTTGTGGTGACCCCCAACCATAAAATTATTTTCATTGCTACTTCATAACTGCAATTTTGCTACTATTATGAATGGTAATGTAAATATCTGACATGCAGGATGTATTTTCATTGTTACAAAGGAGTCGCGACCCACAGGTTGAGAACCATTGCTCTAGAAGATGTCTTCGCCAAGGGCCTAAGGTGCCCCCCTGAATCAACCCTGGCTACTAGGCCTTGCAGGGGCAGTGGTTAGATGAATGAACTTTATTTAAAAATAGTCGGGGGGGGGGGGCCTCAGGAACAGCTCTTTTTTTAAAGCATCCCTGTTCTCAATGACTAAGGACCCAGACTGGGGGGATCAGTAGCCCTGCAAACAGCTGTTTTCTCTGGGCTTCATGCTTTCCAAAGCTTTCATACCCACCCTCCCTCTGCAACACAGGCCTGGGCAAATGGAGTTCCAGAAGGTGAAGATCTCACGGCTTGAGAAGCCACCCAGCCAGACACTGGTGGAACCTCCTTGGGGCCCGGGCTCCCCAGGTAAGTAATGTATCATTAAGGGGCGGCAGGCAGGATCTCTGTGGGGTCAGTGCAGATCCCTGCATGTGGGGCTCATTAGCTACACGGCTTCTGGCAATTCCCTTGAGCTCGCTGGGCAACCGCATCCCCACCTGCACGACGCGGATGCTGCAGGAGCCACACACTGCATAGGGTACTTTGGAGAATATCCGTGTAAAACTCTTAGCACAAAGAAAACATTTAGGAATGTTAGCTGTTATTTTTATTATTACATTTTCCCTGAAGTTCAGGCTTACCGGACCATCTGGAAATGTGGTAGAGGTCAAATAAATGAAGAGGTAGTTTGAAGTATTTAAAACTAAAACCCAGTTCAGAGAGATCTTGACACAGAAGGCAAAGTTAGTGTTGACGTTTCAGGAGACATAGACTTCAGAGACATGCTGGGCTTCCAACAAGCTGTGTTGGTATTGGCCCCTAACCCTACCAGGGCAGATATGGCCTCTGTCCTGCTACCGGGGTGAGGGGAGCGCAGACCTTAGGCACTGCACTCCACCTGAAGTACAGTGCTCCAGGCCCTGCACTAGCTGAGATGCAAAGCAGCTGACACCTCCATCCCCACTGTTCTCCTCCTCCCTACCTCTAACCCTCCCCTAAGAGCCCCTGTGCAATCAACTTTTATGGGGCAGCCTGACCCCCCGGAATGAGTGCTATAAACAGGAGGGGCAGGGATCCAGCTGGTCAACTGAAGGGTCTCCAGAGCAGAACCAGAAAAAGGCTCCAGTTCTGACCTAGCTCTGTTCCAGCCATGGCTGCCTAACAGCCCCGTGCCTGTCAGAAGCACCCCAAAGGGACTATTGGCTCCCTCTCCCTGCCAGGGAGGAAAGGAAAGTTTCCAGGTGTCTACACAATAAACTGCATCCTCCCTGCTGTGCTGGAGGCTCTCGGAACCTGGACCTGAGCTTTCCCTTCATCCTTCTCTCCCCATTCATCTTGGGCTTTGCGGGATGAACATGACACCTTTGCCTTTCCCTTTTATGGGATGACATCGGCAGTTTTCTCAGCTGAATCCTAATGACTCCTCATGCCCCATCTGGCCTTTCTCCGGCTAGTCTTCCCTGAAAACGCCCTCAGGGCAAGCTCTCCCTCCTCCATAGGACTTTAGGACTTAATAATTATCACAGCAAATATTTGTGTTGTACTTCCTATGTGCCAGGTGCTGTCCTAAGCTCTTTACGTTTATGAATTCAATCTTCATCACAACCCTATAAGCTAGATCCCATTTTCCCCATGTTTTTTTCATTTTTTAAAGACAAAGAAACTGAGGCACAAGACAGAAGTACTTTGCACTGGGTCCCACAGCAGTAAGTGGGAGAGACAGGATTCCAGCCTGGATACCAGAGCCCAAGTGCTCTGGGACAACCAGCCTCACCAGACGCATCTCTCATCCTCTCAGGACATCCTGCCTGGGTCACTGCTTACTTCCATGCCGTCTCTCACCAACCCAGCTCTGATGGGGTGGGCAGTCGCAGACTTGGGTGTCAGATACCTGGGTAAGATCCCAGGCCTGCCACAGAACTTCTCTGAGTGAGAATGACACGAACATTCTTAGCCTCAATCTCCTCATCTGTAAAATAGGGACGAAAACACTTATCTACCTCATGTGGTTGTCATGAAGCTCAAATAAAATACCCTCTAAAGGTACCTGCTGCACTGTCCAGCACATAGTAGGTGCTTCTATGTTAGTTCCCCTGCTCCTTGCTGCATGGTGACATCCAGACTCTGGTCAGCACTGTGCACCCAGGGGCTTAGGCTCCACTACTGACGTGGTACATGGTGACTTGTCTGGTGGTTACCCAGGGGCACGAGGGGACCTTCTTGTGGCCCACCGGCCTCCATCCATGTCCACATGCCTGGCCTTTCTGTTCACCTGCCTGCCTGTGACTGGCTGTACTGCAGGCAGGAAGTAGTGCATCACTGTGGGAATCCACCTCTTAAAGCGCTGGTCACCCTATTGGGTGCTTCCATTATTTTTGGCAATTGTCATGGCAGAGAACACCTTTGGCTCTCACTTAGAACCTGTTTCCAAAGTCCGAATCTCCACTCATTTCCCACACACACCCCTTGTCCTTCCTGTCCCCTGGATCCTGGTCCCAATCCACTATCCCTTTCCTGGATTCTCAGACTCCAGTGGAGTAAGTGTGAGTACAGAGGCAAAAGAGAATAGAGCTGTCTGCTGGACTTTCCTGGCCAAGAAACAGTCTTGGTCACTGACTCAGGCTGAGGAAATTAGAAGGCAATTTCAAGGGAACCGCTGCGCAAACCCTAAGTCAGAAGTCATAAGAACACTCCTCTAATTCATCACTGCCACTGTCCATTAACTCCTGCTGGCCCTGGAATATCTCTTTGGAAAATGCAGCAGCTGGGGCTTATATTTCTGGAACCAGTCTCTTATGACATCAAATAGGTTTATTTTCCTCTTCCCTTCCCCTCTGCCTGCCACCACACACGGTGATTCCAACTTTGATTGCCCCCCTCAAAAAACCCTCACTCAGCTCAAAACAGGGCCACGATAAATGGCTGGCTGTGCTCCCTGTTCCAACGGCCTCGAAGGATGTGGTTGGTTGTTCCATGAGCAGGGAGCCTTGTCAGACCTGTGAATCACCCCTAGATCACTTCCCTCCCCAGAGAAGGAACTTCCCATGCATGTGTGTGTATAAGGGAGAAAAAGACAGACAAGCTTGCTAACCAACATGTAGCACCAACTTTGGGGCTGGGGCCCATCGGACCTTATCTGGAAAACCCCCTCTCCCTCCCAACTCTCCAGAAAGCCACCACTGGATCCCACTGCTCAGCCCCAGGAACCCCTCCAGGTCTCACAGCTGCTCTGTGTTTATCTGTTTCTCTTGTACACTGGGTGTTTTCCATGGGGCATGTCACCCATTTTCCCATCAGACTAGGAACAGCTGGACTTTCCTTTCTGCCTCAGTCTTTCCTTTTCTCTCAGTTCCACTCATTGGGTCCTCAGTGTGCTTCAGTACTTTGGGAATCAGAAACATGAGATGGAAACTAGGTTATGATGAATGCCCATATGGTGGCTAGGGACTGGGTAGAAGTTTTATCCCAAATTATCTCAGGTCAACTTCTCAAAAGCTCTGTGAGGTTACAGGTGAAGAAACTGAGGCCTAGAGTGACCAGCTCAAGATTGCCTATCTAGGAAGTACCAAAGGCACAATTCGAACCCTGACCTGCCAACACCACTAATTCCATAGTGGGGATGGCCCTAAAGATGACCTTTTCCAGGCTACAGCTGCACATTCTAAGTCTCATGGAGCTTTACCAGAGAAAAAATGAAGGGCAGAGAAATGAAGGCGTTTGGGGCCAATTCCTAAAACTGTAGCTTCCAGGGCTAGAACAAAAAATCTATGATGATCTAATCATAGGGAATATGTATTATTTCCACAGGGTTAACCCTTAATTTATCACCCTGAGCATTCCTGGAGACTAGCTATTACTCTGGATTTGCTCTAGTCCTCCTGCCTCACAGTGATCCCTAACATTGCCATCACGAACCCAAGCTACATGGCCCATGATGGTGTCCTGCAGTGGGGCAATCTTCAGAGCCCTCCCTGCATGCCTCTCTCTCACTGCACAGGCCTGTGCCGGCCCCCCCACCCAGACTCTGAGGGATGGGCCTCATCTTACATTCATACCTTCCTTAAGAGGTAAACTCACCTGTGTTTACCCAGCTCTGCCCCATGCTAACTGGGAGACCCAACACAATTTGAGTCTCACCAAGCCTCTATTAACCCATCTTTTAAAAAAAAAGCATCAAAAAACCTACCCCAAATTAGGACATAATCAAGGAACCGCAGGAATCACATGCAAACATGCATGCTAAGTGTTTGACACCCTCAAAGGTAACTGCTAACACGGGCTACTACTTGCACTCCCTGGAGTCCTGTAGAGGATCAAAATATTCATGACTGGTATGTGTCTGAAATAAACAATCAGGAAAGGAAATGACCGTGAAAGCACAACGCCTTCCAAATCCAAACATATCATTTCTTATTTGTTTTAGATAAACAAGCTTCTCTCCACCACCAGATGACTTAATGTACACCTACACCCCTGTGAGAACGAGGAATTATGTGGACCTAAACTTGAATCCTGATCGGAAACATTTTAAGATGAAGATTTTGCATTTTGCATCCAGCATCCTTGGGACTATTTTAAAGACAAGTAGTCTGAAGCCAAAGCCAGTTTACCTAAGGCCTTCCCAGATGCAACTCATAAAAGGTAGGAACTTGACCAAAGCAGCCGCTGCCCACCTTCTCAGCCCCACTCCAAGCAGTGCCTTGGCAAAAAGGAATCGAGGGCTGACAGCACTGTGCGAGCGAGGGACGGAGGCTACTTGTGTGCCTTCATAAACAGACCAAAGCACAAGACCCTTGGTGTCTAGGCAGCTCCCCCTCCTTGTAGGGATGAGCACGCCCTTTGCAGGATGTCCTGAGAGAACCTCGGCAGTGTGTTCCCAGCATACTGCAGCCAGCAGAGCTCCTCCTTGCTTGGGCGCCAGGCCTCTCATCAGCTAGGTCTGGCTAACATGCACATCCCATAAAACCTCTCTGCTCTGCAATTTACCAAACCACAGAGTCAGATTCACCACCAGTGGAGGAGAGGCTGGAGAGAGGTATGCTTCTCCAGTGTAGAGGGCTTCTAGAACATAAGCCACTTGGGCCAGCGTGTCCTGCCAGCTAACCACATCAGAGTGTGGTTACCCAGAACACCTGACCTTCTGGTATGTAGTGCAAGGACCAAGAGAGGAGAAGATCCCAAGTTCAGAGGCCACAGCCTCCACCCAACCCACTTTTCCTGCCCCTGTCAACCCCACTGTCAACCCACCCTATTACTGGACACCTTTCTGTTACGCATCAATGCCCCAAATGTGTAGAAGCTTCTACTAAACACTTGTCTTTCTAGACAACCCCAACCAGACCGAGGGTACATTCGATGAACAAAATCCACACCATGGGCAAAAGGCCAGTTAGATCCAGGTTCTGTGATGGGCTGCAGTGACTTAATCCAATCTGGCTCTCAGCTTCCTCATCTGTAAAACAATGGGCTCAAGCCAGATGAGTCTTCCGTCCCTGAAATTTCCGTAATTCCACAACATATAATACTTTCTCCTTTCATTGTTTTCCAGACCCTTAGGGCAGAACTCTGTATGGCCCCATCTGTTTGGTGACATCATTCCCTGCCCCAAACATAATGTCACCAATTCTTACTCAGGAAGTAAAGATGTCCCAGGAAACACTTTTTCTGTAAAAAGGGAGGAAATGATCATTTCAAGGGAACCAAACAGGACTTCTTTTGTATTTTTCACATAGAACAAGTTATTATCAATCTTAAAACCTGAAATCTTTCTTCCTTTTTGCCAGACCATTAATAGCTGCTTTTCAAAAATACTTTCTTAGTCAGAGACTCACCAAAAACAAGCTATCATTTAATAAGTTCTTGCAATGTGCCAGGAACAGGGCTATGTGCTTTACTTGGATGATCTCATTGAATTTTACCAACAGCCCCAGGAAGTACATACAGTCATTACCCTCAGTTGAAAAACGAGGAAACTGAGGTCCCCAAGTGGAATAAATTACAAATGTTGCACAGCTACTTACTTAGTAGCCAGGCTTTGAACAAGACCATCTAACCTCAAAGGTCCAACACTTAACAACCTTTCAGTACTGCTTGCAGTGGGCCCAGGCCACATTAGCAACACTCCTGGTCTGTTGTCACTGTGACCTGCATCTCTAATCTTGGGCACCATTGGTCAGAGGTAAAATTTGATGTTTCATCTAAAATCCAGGGTTGGAAAAGCACCTGCCTGAGTCTCAGAGCAGAGAGTGCCATCTGTTGAAAGCAGTGCCAACCTCAGCAGAGGACTAGAAAAAAGAACCCTTAAAACTTAGCCTGCAACATTTGAGAAAAAAAGTAAAGAAGGCTGACTCAATTATAGACCCTGTGATATACAAATGGACAACTGTCCACAGAGCAGAGTGACCACCTAGTGACACAAGCCCTCTAAAAAGAGCTTTCTTGTTCTTTTGTCTTTTTTGGGGACAAACTCTCACTTTGTTGCCCTGGGTAGAATACCATGGTATCATCATAGTTCACAGCAACCTCAAACTCTTGGGCTCAAGTGATCCTCTTGTCTCAGCGTCCCAAGTAGCTGGGATTACAGGTGTCTGCCACACCGCCTGGTTAATTTTCTATTTTCAGTAGAGATGGGGTATCACTCTTGATCAGGCTGGTTTTGAGCTCCTGAGCTCAAGTGATCCTTCCACCTCAGCCCTTCAAAGTGCTAGGATTACAGGCGTGAGCCACACGTGCCCAGTCCAAAAGAGCTTTCTCCTAATAGCAGCCAAAGATGCTTGCTAAGCCAGATGAGGCAAAAGACATGATGTTAGACACTGTCCCCCACAGGCACCCACCTCCTTGACTGGTCACGAACCTCTTCCCAGATCTAAGTCCCATTTGCTCTAAAACCCCAAGTTCAGAGCTATTGGTAAAGAGATAGAGGTAAAGAGAGGACCTGAGGCTAACATTCTCACAAATGCTAGTCCCTTCCCAACAGGAAACTAAAAGGTACTTTGGAGATCAATTGTGCAATGCAGGGCAGCAACCAACAGCCTGTTTTAATTGTTAAAATTAATGCTTTGAGCATTCTAAATGCTCCTTGACATATCTAATTTGCAAATAAGATGCAATCCTGCTATCTCTGTGTCCTCTGGGCTTTGGGTAACTGACTGGTTCTCTTCTCTCTCAAATACAGGAGCACAGTGCTCAGACAGGCATCAAGGACATGGTGCTTACTTCCGAAGGTGTGAAGGATGGGAAGACAGGACTGGCTGAGATGAAAGGGGGACTGTCACACAGACCCTGGAGCTGGCCCCGTCAACCTTAACCCCTTCACATTAAGTCTGGGGAAGGAAGGGGGAGGGGCAGTCGGCCGTTTCTCGGAGACCACAGCAAACATTTGCCTCCTCGTGTCTGGAGATGGAGCATCACTTAAGAGGAAATGAACCCGGTTAAGGGTCACGTCCAGAGGAGGGATAAAAGGAAAAGCCACAATTTTCCTTACACTGACAGACACAATGGCTTTAAGAGGGAAATCAAAGCTGGGCGCTGAGGGAGGAGGTGGGGTGGGGAGCGCGCCCCCAGACCCAGGCCTAGGAAGGTGGAGACAGAGCAAACGTGGAAGGCAGAGAGCGAGCTTCCTTCCCCAGGACAAGCCTCTGAAAGCATCTCGGGCTGTGTGAGCGTGAGCGCCCCGAGCCCCCAGGGACTCCCGGTTAGGTGCTCCTTTCCAACCGAGCTGCTCTTCGAGGAGCTGACGAAAGCTCCCCCGCCATCCATCAAGGCTCAGGCGGACAGATGACTTCACCGTTGTAACAGACAAGGGCAGCCACTTGCCAATTCCAATGCCAAAAAAAGAAACCAGGGAGAGGGGAGCGGAGGAAGGACAGAAAAGGCTTCCCTGGAGATCATAGCCCTGGGAAGAAACTCCACAGCCGACGGCTGCCTTTGGGGCACTTAGCTCTGGGACCTAACAGCGGGGAGCGGCGAGGGGCCACCTGGACACCCTCCCGGGATCTCAGGCCAGTCCCCCACAGGCTTGGTGGGGGCAAAACTCACATAGTGCTTAGAAGGGTTCCTCCGCTTCTCCACGTCCACCACGGTAGCATCCTGCACGCAGTAGGCGAGCATCTTCCCCCACAAAGCGAGTGGCGCCCCCCGGCGGCGTCACCTTCTCATCCCGGCCGGGCTCCGGCTCCTTCTCCGGCTGCCCGGGGCCCCCGCCACCCTGGCCCGGCGCGCCGACCGCTGCCCGGACTCCGGCTCCCTCAGGCACTGCGCCGGGACAGGGGACCGTCCCGGAGGGTAGGCGGGCTCCGTGCACCCCGGGCGGCTCCCGGTGGGCCTGCCCGCGCCCCTTCCCTCCCGCGCCGCCGCCGCGCTCCGGCTCGCCTGCCCGCTCTCTCCGCCGCCCGGTGGGTCCGGCGGGAACTGACGGAGAGAGGAGGGGCGGGGGTGTGTCCCACCGGCGAGGGGACAGGGAGGGGGCCCCGGAGCCTGCTGTCAGCGCGCTGGGGAGGGGCCGGCGGCACCCCTTGCCGCGCTCAGGCTCCGGGGGGCTCGGCGCTGGCGGAGGCTGCGGGCGCAGGAGGCGGAGGCAGGGAAGGGAAGGGAGGGAGCGAGGGGAAGCGCGCGGGGAGGGGCTCCGGACCGGGGGAGGGGCTCGGCGGCGGGGAGGGGGCTGCTGGCGGGCCCGAGCTGCACCCGCGGGCCGGCGCGCCCCCACCCGAGCCGAGAGCGCAGCCCGCGGCCTGGCGCAGCACCAGGCTAGTTCCCGCGGCACAAAACCTCTAGGTGGCTTTGGAGGGAGGAGGAGCGGGGGAAAGTGAACCCAGCGCGCCTCCATCCTGGCTGTCCGTCTCGGAGTGGATTTGTGCCCTTTTGTCCCCACATTTACCTCCCCCTACCACTTGTATCCCCCAGATCTCTTTAATGAAAAGTAGTTTATTGCCCGGCTGTTCGTGCCCAGACCCCCCCCTCCCTCGAGGAGGAGATGGGAACGGGGAAGGGAGCAAATCCTTCAAGCCAGAGCCTCTTTTGATGATCCACCTGCCCCCCTACAGGTCACAGAGGGTGAATTCTCCCCCTGAAATGTGATCGACCCGCTACCAGAGTCATCCATCGTTCTGGGCCTGTGTAACTAACCTGTGACATTATTTACCAACGACAAAGCTACAAACTCTGCAACATCGCTGCCTTCAACTCAGTCCTCCCATGGACCTTCCTGGCGCTGGCGATTTGGGAAGGGAGCATACAATGGAGGGAAAATGCACAGAGTAGGAGGACTGCTCTTCGTTAGTTTCTCACCACCCCTCCCTCTTGTCTGGAAAACCGACTTTCCAAGCCACTTGTCTTGTCCCTGAACTTGAAGTACAGTTAACTACTTAATTCAATTTACCACCACCACCACCCCCATCTATTTCAACATTTTTTTCCATTCAACTTTCAAATATTTAAAGAGATAGTGATTTCATGATTAATCCTATTGTTTAACAGTCACTATAAAGCTTTGTGACTGCGGACCAGTGTCAAACAACTAAAATGGGGGCAATATTGTGTCAGAACTTTCTTCTCTGGACTGTCAGAACCCAGATAACAACCTAAGACTTTATTCACGCATTTGCTTGGTACATAGTACCCCACTATTTCTGCAGCCTTTTAAATAAAGGGCCCCAGGACACCAAAGGATGGCACATGAGAAGGAAATAAAAGACAGGGTGTAGGGGATCCAGGCTGTCAGCGATCTTGACACCAGACACAGGGATTCTCCAGCAGAGAAGGTGACAGAAAGCATTGTGGCTGTTGGAGCAGCAGTCCTGGGGAAGGTGATCTGGCAGTGAGGCTCACTTAAGGGGAAAAGGGGGGAGACAAGGTAATTACCCCACCCCCAGCAAGACTTGTTCTCCAAAGGAGCAGGAAGTGGACCTGGAACAGGCTGTCATCACTGAGCTCCTGAACTTGAGAGGGTGCCAGCCCACCTCCAAGTCCTTTCTGATGATGAATCCAGACAGCCTGTGGGTTCGTGATGAAATGATTCTTCATGGCACTCAGCTGCTCTTCCTCTGTGAATAGCAAAGCCTTCTGGAAGCTCGAACAAAGCTTGAGAAGCTCCTGGTGAGGGGAGCTGGTGTTTAGCAGTTGGAGGGAAAGAAAAGGAAGGAGTTAGCTGGCTTTGGGTCCCCTTGCAAATCAGAGCACTCAGCTCACCTAAGGGAACACCCACAGTTCCAACGCACCCTTCTCCTTTTTTGGCCCCAATCCACGCTGAACTTGATCCTGAGCACAAGCATTCTGTAGGAGAGAGGGTCCAATGCTCCCCCATTGCCCTAGCGGCACAGTGTGGCCTTTTTTCCTGCCTAAGAAACTCCAAACAACTTGACATCTCTTAAATTCAGATCTTTAAGCACAACTTGAGTGTACTACCAAATTTCCCTTTAGCTCTCGAATGACCTTGACTCTAGGGAGCAACTAAATGCTGCTCCCACCCCCACCCCATCCTCACAGTGCCAAGATCTCTGGGGAGCAGTAGGGCAGAAGTTATTTCTACCTGTGGAAGAAAATGACTTTTCTCTACTGGGGCCAGATGTCCAAGAGACTTTAAGTATGAAATGGTACAGGCTCTCCCCTCCCTGGATACATTTCAACTTCATACAAGTCCCTTTCCCGCAGTGCCTTAGGAGTTTCTTTCTGTTCAACACACATTTGCTGACTGCCACACATGTGCCTGGACATCCCCCAAATGGTGGAGATGGGCAGAAGTTCCCTTGGAGATAGGGAATGTACATCATTCGTTAAATACTCACCCATGCCTGGCACTTAATAGGGATATAGTAGGGATATAGGTCTGTGTTGAAAACATTTGTTCAAAGAGCTGGTGCTAAAGAGGATTCGGTAAACCCTTATTTTGCCACTTCCATCTATGCACTTGGGTTGACTCCAACCCAGGGACATTGTGTGAGTCCAAATGACCAACTATAATGGCAATTTATTTTTAAGTTTAGTAATAAGGGAAAGAAGATCCAAAATAAAGATGTAAACTGATACCAGAAAATCTGATTTTTCAAAAACAGGTAGTTAGGCCAACTGCAGTGACTCACACCTATAATCCTAGCAATCTGGGAGGCTGAGGTGGGAGGATCACTTGAGCTCAAGAGTTTGAGACCGTCTAAGCAACAGCAAGGCCCTGTCTCTACTAAAAACAGAAAAATTAGCCAGGTGTTGTGGCAGGCGCCTATAATCCCAGCTACCTGGGAGGCTGAGGTAGGAGGATGGCTTTTGCCCAGGAGTTTGAGGTTGCT
Organism: Galagoides demidoff; assembly: GCA_963574575.1. NCBI lineage: Eukaryota > Metazoa > Chordata > Mammalia > Primates > Galagidae > Galagoides > Galagoides demidoff. The sequence continues at coordinate 23,217 of CAUYQV010059646.1, forward strand.
GTGAGCTAGGCTGACACCACAGCACTCTAGCCTGGGCAATACAGTGGGATTCTTTCTCAAAAAGAAAAACAAAAATGCAGGTAGTTGTAGAATGCTTAGAATCAAAGAATTTTCCGATCAGAAGAGACCAGGGAGGTTATTTATTCTTCTCATTTTAAAGAGGAACAAAGCAAGGTGTCTCTCTTAGAGAGAAACTAAGCAAGGTGTCCAATGCCGCACAGCTGGTTAGTCCCAGATCAGCTACATGTCTTTCCCCTCTGAGTTTACTTTCACAGGTAAGAAGAGTTCACTTAAAAAGCATATGTAGGCTTGGCGCCCGTAGCTCAGTGGTTATGGAGCCAGCCACGTATAACAGGGCTGGTGGGTTCGAGCCTGGCCCAGGCCTGCTAACAACAATGACAGCTATAAAAAAAAAAAAATAGCTGGGTGTTGTGGCAGTCACCTGTAGTCCCAGCTACTTGGGAGGCTGAGGCAAGAGAGTCTCTTAAGCCCAAGAGTTTGAGGTTGCTGTGAGCTATGATGCCATAACACTCTACTGAGGGTGACAAATAAATAAATAAAAAGCATAAGTAGCACATGTTCAAACACCTGTAGATCTAGAACGTTGGACTCCCTTGAACCCCAGGGCCCCTTGGTTCCAATTCTCCATCCACACAAACATCACAAGCTGCCTGGACTCCTCAATGAGGAGAATTGGATGCTCCTTCAGGCCAGGGCTATGTGTTTTGCCATGGACCTCTGTGCACACACAAATCCCATCGGCTCCCCTTATGTAGAGCCCACCCTTCTTCCCCTCCCACATAGGGTCTCTGTGACCACCCTGAAGACATACAGTAAAGCACTGGCAACTGTTAAGTGCCAGGCAAATGCACAGTATAATCCACTCTTTCTCTTTAGAAATTTTGTGGCAATTGCTAATCAGACATTTGATTACTAATCATACTATGTAACTCAGCTTCCACTGCATTGAACCTTATTTACATCTTTTATTGTTATTTAACTTTCTTGTGTCTAGCTCGTGCCTTCTAAGCCAGGAAAGAAGGCCAGGCGTGGTGGCTCATGCCTATAATCCTAGCACTCTGGGAGGCCGAGGTGGGTGGATAGCCTGAGCTCAGGAGTTGGACACCAGTCTGAGTAAGAGCAAGATGCCCTTGTCAAATTAAAAAAAAAAAATCTCTGGGAATTATGGTGGGCACCTGTAGTCCCAGCTACTCCAGAGGCTGAGGCAAGAGGATCCCTTGAGCCCAAGAGGTTGAGGTTGCTGAGAGCTATGACACAATGGCACTCAACCCCAGGTTAACTGAGTAAGACTCTGTCTAAATAAATAAATAAATAAACTAGGAAGAAGCCTATGAGGGTCTTGAGGAACATAAAACTAGACTTTGACACTACCTGTTCCCTCCCTACCTCCTCCACCCAGCACCTCTGCCACCTGCCACCTGTCACACACTCCACCCATCACAGGGTTTTGTTTTGTTTTGTTTTGTTTGAGACAGAGCCTCCAGCTATCACCCTGGGTAGAGTGCTATGGCATAAACAGCTCACAGCAACTTCCAATACCTGAGCTCAAGCGATTCTCCTGCCTCTGCTTCCCTAGTAGCTGGGATTACAGGTGCCTGCCACAATGCCCGGCTATTTTTTGGTTGCAGTGGTCATTGTTGTTTGGCGGCCCAGGCTGGATTCAAACCCGCCAGCTCAGGTGTATGTGGCTGGTGCCTTAGCTGCTTGAGCCACAGGCGCCGAGCCCCAGCATAGGGTTTTATACATGCTGGGCACTCAGTACATATTTGTACTCCTAGCACATATTTAAAGATGCTGCTGTTGCTGAGAGATGCCAAAGAAGAATTGTAGAATAGAATCTTAACACAGGGCTTACACTACCTGGGCGCTAGTGTACACACCCCCGAACCGGCCTTGTGATCTTGAAGTTATTTCCCATCTCTGGTCTCTGGTGTGTATTTGGGTCCCTTCCATGTTGTATGATAATGGATGTAACTATTAGTAAAGTGAGGTCTGATCAGACTATTACCCAGAGATGTGGAAATTTGAGTGAATTTGGGGCCCCCTCCTGGCCAAAGTGGTTAGCACCTTTACCTTCTGCCCCTGGCCAGGGTTGCATCGCTTCCAGCCCCCGGCTGACCTCTAGCAGAGGCAAACAGGAGGACCTGGCACAAATAACATGCCATGTTATAGACCCTAAACAATCCAAGGCTCGTGCTTCTCTCTTCTCTTCCTTCTCCTTCTCTTCTTCTTCTTCTTTTTATTCTTCCCTCTTCTCCCTTTCTCTTCTCTCTCAAATCAGCCCTGTTATATTGATATGTTTGGGGAGTATCCTAATGATGGTTCTTCTTGAATATGGAGTAGACAGTGGGTGAAACTACCTTTCTGACATCTGATACTATAAGTTCATCAGCAACATTTTAACGTGCCTTTGCACTGTGTGCTTATGAATCTCAGCCTCCTGTTTGAGCCTTGAATCTGGTGAGGGTCCTTGTGTGGAAGAAGTTTTTGATAGACCAACTTGAAACTCCAGACTTAGCAAATGACCATGCCCCTGAAATACCACAGGAAAATCTGGGAAATTGCACAGCCAAAGGAGCCAAGGATACAATTAGATTCACAGAGGAAAAAAAAAAAACCTTACTATTTCATAACTCCAGGCTGCACCCTTAACCCTGACCAGACATCTGGTCCCCAAACTAGTATTTTAAGATCTCTGATGGCTCAGTGCCCATAGGTCAGTGGTTAGGGCACCGACCACATTCACCGGGGCTGGTAGGTTCAAACTCAGCCGGGGCCCACTAAACAACAATGACAATAATAATAATAATAATAATAATAATAATAATAATAAAAATAGCCAGGAGTTGTGGCGGGCACCTGTAGTCTCAGCTACTTCGGAGGCTGAGGCAAGAGAATCACTTAAGCCAAGAGTTTGAGGTTGCTGTGCGCTGTGATGTCATAGCTCTCTACGAGGGTGACAAAGCGAGACTCTGTCTCAAAAAAAAAAAGAGATCTTAAAGAATGAGAGTGGATGGTTTCATACCATCCAGTTCAACTCCTGAACCTGCCTTTGTTTTGTTTTCCACAATGACTATTTTCTGTTTAAGAGAATCTTTATTTTGATCAAAGTTAGTTTTGTTTTTTTTAAAGTTAAAGTAAACTGTTTATTGCACTACTAACCCACAGCATAGCCTCTGTGGCCAGCGGCATGGCCAACTGGTCACAACTGCAGTTATTTGTTTTTTCTCTTTTTTCTTATTTCAAATTAATATGAGGGTACAGATTTTTAGGTTACATTGTTCTCACTTCCAAGGCAAAGTTCAAGCTGTAGTACAGCCCTTCACCCAGAGGGCAGGCTGAATACCCTCACATTGTGCGCCTTAGGTGAGATCAGGTCAATTTTGGAGGGGGAGTCTCCCTCTGTCACCCTGCGTAGAGTGTTGTAATATCATCACAGGTCATAGCCACCTCAAACTCTTGGGCCCCAGCAATCCTCTTTCTTCAGCCTCCTGGGTAGCTGAGACTACAGGTGCTTGCCACCGTACCTGACTAGTTTTTTTATTTTTAGTAGAGATGGGGGTCTCACTCTTGCTCAGGCTGGTCTTGAACTAGTAAGCTCAAGCAATCCACCCACTTTGGCTTCCCAGAGTGCTAGGATTACAGGTGTGAGCCACCGCCCCAGCCTGAGTTCCTGCCAATTGCCCTCCCCTACTCCTTCCCTCCTCTTTCCTCCCTCTTGCTAGACTATATTTGTGTTTTGTCATTCATGTGGGTGTTTTTTATATATTGGTTTCATATTAGTATTGAGTATATTGGATTTTTTTCCATTCTTGAGATACTTTAGTAAGAAGAATATGTTTCAACTCCATCCACATAAACATAAACAATGTAAAGTTTCCATCTTTTCTGAAGTGTATCCCTCCCTAGTAGGGGGTTACCAGCATCATCATGGTATAAAAGATCAGTCTGTATAGTTCCATTTTACCAAAAATCACTAGATTTTTTTTTCAAAATCCCCTGGATTTTCCAGAAGCCAATAAACCCTGAGTTGGCCACAGGACGAGAAAGAACAGAAGAAAAAAAATCCCATGGGGAATTCAAAGGCAGTTTCTTTAAAAATAGCCTGAAGCCACAAATAACCAAAAATATGAGTCTGGTATTGGTTTGAGCCCCGTTTTTAGTTCTCTATACAGAAATGTCACAGAAATTACTGTTCTTCGTCCTGTTTAAATCCATATGTCTCTTTTAGGTGAAAGATTTAAGACTCTTAAAATCGTGTCTGACTTCAGCTCAACCCCTGCTTTGCCTACAGCAGAGGATATCTTCACAGTTGATGTATTTCTTACCCAGTAGGTGAGCGAAGCCTTAGCAGGCTGGGGTTTTTCCACACAGGTGAATCTGGCTGGGATTTAGACTGTTGTCAATAAGGTATTGCTCTAGGCAGATGACTGATCAATTTCACTAATGTTACCTCCTCATGTATGACCAGTGCATGCCTTAGTTAAGACTCTTTGGTTTACAAATACCATACAAATGCTGATGCATATTGAGCTGAGCTAGCTAATAAAAGGGAAAGAGACTTTATGGGTGGCACCCATATCTCAGTGAGTAGGGTACCAGCCACATACACCCAGGCTGGCGGGTTCGAACCCAACGCAGGCCAGCTAAACAGCAATGACAACTGCTACAAAAAAATAGCCAGGCATTGTGGCAGGTGCCTGTAGTCCCAGCTACGTGGGTGGCTGAGGCAAGAATATCACTTAAGCCCAAGAGTTTGAGGTTGCAGTGAGCTGTGACACCACGGCACTATACCAAGGGTGACATGGTGAGACTCTGTCTCAAAAAAAAAAAAAAGAAAGAGACTTTACAGGATGCTCTAATATTTATACAGGAGCATCTCACGGATTCCATTGACATCTGAGTTTCTTAAAGGAACAGAACCAGGAAGTAGCAAATCTGAGAATATAAGCAATACTTTTCTTTGTCTCTTATCTCTGCTTACCACTATGTGTCTGTTTTATTCTTCTGACTACAGACTTCTCTGCTTCTTCACCTGGATAGCAGGAGCTCCCTACCACGCAGGTGTCTACCTCAATTCCAGACACAGCTAAGCATTGGCTACATTCTAAGTCTAATTCCTAGTCTCTGGGGGAAAAAAAAGAATCTGATTTGTACTCAGGTAATGTATCCACCCTAATCTAATCAGTTATCATAGGGTGGATTGAGATCGCCCAAACATAATCATAACCCAATGCATTTGGTTAGGAAATTGATTTTAAGAATTCTAATGGGCTGGCCACACATCCCAAAATACAGCTACCAAATTATTGTTTGCTTATTCAGGGACTTCATTCATTTACTTAGCCACTAAACAAATATTTGTTAAGTTACCAACAAATATTTGGAAATAAGTTTTATCCACTCCACTACGAACTAGGGCTTAGGTGGGGGAAAACCAGACAGGTCCTTGTCCTAAGGGAGTCTTATAGCCTTTGAGAAAGAAACACATTGGTTTAAAAGTCATTAAAATGTAAAATTATTGTGAAAAATGTATCGAAGTGAGAAAAATATATACTGAAGTTATTAGTAGGAGTGGATACAGAAGATTTTTTAGTTTATTTATTTAATTTTTTAAAAATTACAGTACTATCCAGGTACAGTGGCTTACTCCTACAATCCCAGCACTCTGGGAGGCTGAGGTGGGAGAGGTTCGCTTCGGGTCAGGAGTTTAAGATCAGCCCAAGCAAGATTCAGACCCTGTCTCTACGAAAAAGAGAAAAATTAGCTGAGTGCAGTAGTGTGCCTGCGGTACCAGCTACTTTAGAGGCTGGACTATAAATTGCCATTGCACTCCAACCTGGGGTGAGGAGGGAGACTCTATCTCAAAAAAAAAAAAAAAAAGGAATGACAGTGCGTTTTGTATTAATAAAAAGACTGCCATGGCTTATGAAAAAAAGAGGGGTTGATTTTTTAATTTGTATCTTGAAAGGATCACTATAGTCTCTTGTTGGAGGGGCCTGGCAGATGGGGGTGAACTTTAGAAGATAGAGTGGCCTCTGTTTAATGACATTGTTTGTCAGGGATGAGGGAAAGAGAGGTGCTAAGGACAATTATAGGTTCCTAGCCTGTGTCACTAGAGGCATGGCGGTGCTATAAACACAGGGGCTGATTAGTCCAAATCAAAAGTTCCCTTTAGCTATGAGAATGATAACAATGGTGACTGCAGCAATAGGAATAGCAGTGATTGTTTCTTAAGCTCCTACTATGTGCTGCATCAGGAATTGTGCTGAGTAAGCACTATACTCAAGTATTTATTCCACAAATGGGAATTTAGTCACAAGTAAGAAGATCACTCCTTACGGAACTCAATCTGCTGACAATGAATGATGTAAGAGAAAATCAAGATATTTGGGCCCTTTTAAATCAATATTCTTTAAATGTTTGTTCAGCATGTATTTACTGAAGCCTGGGAGAAATAAATTTTCTATTAAGTGTACACTTCTGCCTCTACATTCAACATAAAACATTTACTACACGGACTGAAAGCGATGTTTTCTGAATCATCTTTTATTTCCTGGTTTTTTATGCCTGGATCATGTTACTTAGGTGCCTACCACAGGTAAAGGTAACTTACATGAATATAACTTCAAAGTCTTAAAAGATGCTTTATGGGTTTTGTTTGTTTTCACTTTCATGGAGTGCAGACATTTCCTGCTTTTCTGGAGTTCTTGTCTTTAATTCTTACAGGGGAGAGCAGAAAACTCTTCAGTTTTCTCAAGAGTTAACTTCTTGGGAGGCGTATGAATGGGTTTGAATTTAGTGAAAACAAATCATTCCCTCCAAGTAAACAGCACCAGGCTGTGTATTTCTGCACATTGGGCCTGAAGCTGGGGTTACTGCTGCCCTCTTAAAGAGTTCTCTATGGCCAGGACTAGAGCTGACGCCCCAGCCAGTCTACAAGTTCAAAGAAAACATCCTGCACACGCACACTATAAGAATACTCCCTGGAGCTGGGAGCAGTGGCATGCACCTGTAGTCCCAGGTATTCTGAAGGCTGAGGTGAGAGGACCACTAGAGCCCAGGAGGTTGAGGCAGCAGTGAGCTATGATCACATCTGTGAATAGCCACTGTGCTCCTGTCTGGGCAACATAGCAAAACCCTGGCTCTAAAAAGAATACTCCCTGGACATGGTAGGTGCTCAGGAGGAGGGATTTTTTTCATTGCTCCCTTGAGCATGTTTTTTACTGAGCAGGAACTGGACCACTTGTGCCAGGAGACCCTTGGAAAATCCCACTCTTCTGGGCCAAGACTCTTGGCCATTTGTCTATCTTGCCTAACACATGAGGGGTGGCCACTGCTCAGTACTTTAGAGTCAAAATAGAAAAATCCTTGCCAAAGGAGAGCCAAGAAACCATGTAGACAATGTCTGATTGTTAATTAATGATAATAGTAAAACAGAAGAATTTATGCAAATTTTATAAGCACAGGGCTGTTGGCCTGACTTGTTCACCATGGCACCCTCCCCAGTGCTAAGAACACTGTCTGACATGTAACCAGTTTTCACTCAATAGTTGTTAAGCGAATGAATAACTCCTAAATAGAACATAAAGAGAATTACTGAAAACCTTTCCATTGTAATCTACCCCTTAGAATTCTGAATCTTTTTTGCTCTTTGCCTTTGAAAAAAGCCAATTAATTACTTTTATATTCTGTAAGGAGAAAAGAGTGTGTCCTAATCTCCTCAAATATGGCGGCAGCACCAATTGTGTATTTCACCAGTTACATAAAGGTTCGTGTGTGGAAACGAGACCCTAGCTATCACATTTCCAGTTTGTTTATTGCAATGATGTTTCTGTGCACTTTATGGATTGATGCCAGGGGCAGCTGACCTACTTTTTACCCAGTTCTGATGATTAGTGCTCCAGAGGAAAGACGAAAAACCTCAGGAACATAGAATAGAGCCCCTATCCTTGCCCGAGGGCAGAAAAGCCTCTCAGTACACACTGAAGCTGCAGCTGGGAGGATGAGCAGGAGTCAGCCTAGTACAAAGAGGATGGAGCAGGTGAGCTGAGGCAGGCCAAGAATGTATGAAGACAAAGCTCCACCCATGTGAGAAGGTGGGAGAGGTACAGGGAAGAGGCTGGAGAAGCAAGACAGGGCCATGATAAAAAAATAATTTTTAGCTGAGCATTGTGGGAGGTGACTGTAGTCCCAGCTACTTGGGAGGCTGAGGCAAGAGAATCACTTAAGCCCAAGAGTTTGAGGTTGCTGTGAGCTATAATGCCACAGCACTCTACCAAGGGTGACACAGTGAGACTCTGTCTCAAAAAATAATAATAATAATAATGATAATAATAATAATTTTCTCCTGGGGGTAATGGGAAGCCACCTAAGGATTTCGAGACAAGACAAGGAATGACTAACGACTGGCCAGGAACAGAGGCTCAAACCTATAATCCTAGTACTTCAGGAGGCTGAGGTGGGTGGATTGCTTGAGACCAGCCTGAGCAAGAGGGAGACCCCGTCTCTTAAAAAAAAAAAAATAGCCAGGCTTTGTGTCAGGCATCTGAGTTCCAGCTACTCAGGAGGCTGAGTCAAGAGAATCACTTAAGCCCAAGAGGTTGAGGTTGCTGTGAGCTATGATGTCATAGCACTCTACTGAGGGTGAGATGGTGACAATCTGTTTCAAAAAAAAATGACAAGGAATGACTATTATCTCTTGAAATATTAAACTGTCTTAGCAGGAGATGCTGAACCTTCTCCCACATTGCCACAGATGAAAGGACTTAGTGTTCATTCTGCAGAGAGGAGACGTGAACCTGGTTAGTGAGATCAGGGAAACCTTGGCACCAATATATTAGGATGTAATTATGTTTGGGTTCCTTCGTTAAAACACAAGCAAATGACTATAGATAATTTTTCGGTTCTTAATTTCTTTAAAAGATATAGGACTATTTAAAGCAAAAAAACACTGTACTATGTGGCTTATAACCTAAGTGATATAATGCAGGTGACAATAACACAAAGGACAGAAGAGGAAAGTATTTTTGATTTTTTTGGACCATATAATCTGTCGTGACTACTCAGTTCTATATAGTATGACTTTACTATGACCCAGCAAATATAGATCTCCTAGGTATAGATCCAAGAGAAATTAGTGCACATGTCTATAAAACAGTATCCAGAAATATTTATAGGATTATTTATAATAACTGAAAACCACCCTAATATCCATCAATGCACATGGATCAATAAATAATATCTGAGAATATAGGGGAAAAAAGCCAAAATGCATTTTTTCCCTTTTTAAAAAAAATTTATTTATTGTTGGAGATTCATTGAGGGTACAAGAAACCAGGTTATACTGATTGCATTTGTTAGGTAAAGTCCGTATTACAATCATGTCTTGCCCCCAAAAGGTGTAGCACACACCGAGACCCCACCCCCTCCCTCCTTCTTTCTCTCTCTCTCTCCCCTTCCTCCACCTTCACCATGTCATTAATTGTCCTTATATCAAAATTGAGTACATAGGATTCACGCTTCTCCATTCTTGTGATGCTTTACTAAGAATAATGTGTTCCACTTCCATCCAGGTTAATACAAAGGATGTAAAGTCCCCATTTTTTTTAATGGCTGAATAGTATTCCATAGTGTACATATGCCACAGCTTGTTAATCCCTTCCTGGGTTGGTGGGCATTTAGGCTGTTTCCAAATTTTGGTGATTGTAAATTGAGCTGCAATAAACAGTCTGGTGCAAGTGTCCTTATGATAAAAGGATTTTTTTCCTTCTGGGTAGAGGCCCAGTAATGGGATTGCAGGATCAAATGGGAAGTCTAGCTTGAGTTCTTTGAGGGTTCTCCGTACTTCCTTCCAAAAATGTTGTATTAGTTTGCAGTCCCATCAGCAGTATAAGTGTTCCCTTCTCTCCACATCCACACTAGCATCTGCAGTTTTGAGATTTTGTGATGTGGGCCATTGTTGCTGGGGTTAGATGGTATCTCAGTGTGGTTTTGATTTGCATTTCTCTAATAATTAAGGATGATGAACATTTTTTCATATGTTTGTTAGTCATTTGTCTGTCTTCTTAAGAGAAGGTTCTATTCATGTCTCTTGCCCATTGATATATGGGATTGTTGGCTTTTTTCATGTGGATTAATTTGAATTCTCTATAGATCCTAGTTATCAAGCTTTTGTCTGATTCAAAATAAGCAAATATCCTTTCCTGTTGTGTAGGTTGTCTATTTGCT
>CAUYQV010059649.1:0-10876 GCA_963574575.1 Galagoides demidoff
TTTTCTTTTTTTTTTTTTTGAGACGGAGCCTCAAGCTATCCCCTGGGTAGAGTGCCATGGCATCACAGCTCATAGCAACCTCCAACTCCTGGGCTCAAGCGAGTCTCCTGCCTCAGCCTCCCAAGTAGCTGGGACCACAGGTGCCCGCCACAACGCCCAGCCAACCACAGAGGCCTCTTAAGAAGAAAGTGGTCCTTAAGAAAATAAAAGTAAATAAGTTTAAATAGCCAGTTGCTTTAGAATTACTATAGCCATTCTGTATATCAATGATATTTCTATTTCTACACGAATATGAAATTAAAAATGTCCTATCCTGCTGAGCAGGCTAAAATAAAGATATTCTCTAACTATATGAAACAACTTGTGTAGAAGCTGATTTATGGTGCATATACTATAGTATATTTTCAGAGAGACTTTGGTAAGAAATTGCCAACAGATCGTAATACAAACCTAATACCTAAACATCTACTTTATATTAAAAAAACTATATTTCCTTTGTTTTGCTTTGCTTTAGTGATTGGACTAAAATGGTTAGAAATGCATAAAAAAATTGATTTGGAAATGATTTCCTTTAAATACATTTTGATGTACATGTAACTAGCTAACTGTATTTCATTGAATTCACAGAATGTCTATGTACATAAATATACTCGTATGAATGTGCTGTGACTTCTTGAAATTTTTCACAATGTTTTTCTTTTTCTTTTCTATTCTCTAGTTCTGTTTTGTTTTCACAATACTATTTCCTATTACGTAGTGTGAATATTCTAGTGTGAAAACCCATTAATTTAACTCTAATCTCAAAATGCTTTTTTGTAACAGGATGGAGTCTGTGTATTTCAGCAGTGTGTTCTCATTTTCATCTCCTTTGCTTTGATTTCATTAAATTACATACTAATTTCCATTTGTGAAATTGTCTAAATGTACTTTGGGAAATTATACTACGTCACTATACATTCATGAAATATTTAGAATTTTAGAAGTGTTTGCCAATTAGAACACATTCCTATAATTTTTACAGTCTGCTATTATAATGCCCAGAGAAAAGATTGAAAGTTGCCTGAAAATGTTTGTAATAATATCCTATTTCATTAATAAGGAATGTCATTGCAAACCATACTTATTTTACAGATATACTTACATTTTGAAATTATTTTTACTTTTATGAAAGCTTCATTGCAATTATTTATTGTATGATTTTAAACAGTAAAAAAGGAAATAACCAAGGTGGTGGCTCAAAAGAGTAGGGTGCCGGCCCCATATACTGGAGGTGGTGGGTTCAAACCCGGCCCCAGCCAAAAACTGCAAAAATAAATAAATAAATAAATAAAATAACCAAGGTAGAGCAACTATAAAATGTTTTTGAACAAAATCATATTTTGTAATTTAAGATTCTGAAATACTTGTTCTCTTGGGACACACATCTTGCTTTCTTACCCATCACAGAAGTGTTTTTAGGATAGCTTGGCTCAAAATAAGAAATTTGTTTATATTAGTTGAGTAAATGATTCCCTATATTTCAAAAGATAGATTGATAAAAAGAAAAAGGATTAAATGTTGACAACCTGTTAAACTTACACCACATTCTCTTCATTTGCAAAGATCTCAGAATCATGTTGTTTGGTGGTTTGGCTTGGTAGCTGCTAAAAGTACTGTGATGTGTTAGGACCACAACTATGGGTCAATGTGTATGTGTATGTGTGTATATCCAGTATGTGTATTGTTCTTCACTTAAAATATTAAACTGTGCGTGAGAAATACAAATTGATTCATAAGAGGGCATTTTTACTAACTGAGTAGAATATTTTTAACTTTTGCAGATGTCATGATTCTATATTGAATATACATGTAAAATAATTATTTTACATTTTTAAATTCTATTAACTTTCAAACGTTCACACACACTGGCTTTATGAGCAGGGCAACAAAAAGTAACACTCATAGTGTTGTGTGCTACATACACTTTTGTTCTGTGAATTGTGTCCATTTCCTCTTGGAAACGTAATTGTTTTTCGTAGTTGTCATTGCATATTCCTTCCTGATAACGTGCTCCTGGTCTCGGGTTATTTGTTATATAATAATTGTTTCCTTCTGTTCCCTACTTTTGATTCTATCTTGAAATGTCAGTTCATTATTTAAAAATTTAGAGCTTTTATTATGTCTTCTGTCTAGCTCTTAGCTTCTTCCAGCTTCTCATGTACATGAGATAAATTGTATCCTTATCTGTTCATAGTCTACACTGGAAACATTTTATGTTACTTTCTTAATTCCGTTATATAATGGCTAATTCTTAGTCTTCATTTGCCAATTTTTTTTATTTCCTAACAAAAGTGTGACTGTAGTATAAATGAATATGCATAGCACTTTTCTTGGTCTTCAGCCTTTGATTTATTATGGGTTTAATACACAGAATGAAAGTAATAGACTATACAAAGTAATTTTGAAAACCGTCAGTGTCTTTAAGCTTTGAAGAATTGAGTAATTCAGCTTCATTGCTAATCATGCTTTGGAACTTTTTGTACATAAATTGAAGAAAATTCACAAAATGCCAACCTTCGGAGGTGGCTGACGTTTTTCCTTGACAATAAAACATTTTTTTCAATTAAAAAAGTTGTTATTGAGCAGTGCCTGGGGCTCAAAGGAGTAGGGTGCTGGCCCCATATGCCGGAGGTGGTGGGTTCAAACCTAGCCCTGGCCAAAGAAACTGCAAGAAAAAAAAAAAAGGCGTTATTATGTGTTTGATGAATAGCTTTTGTCTTACTGGAGTCCATGTCTTATAGAAAAAACAGTAGAACACCCCTTAAAATTATTAATTTATAACACTGCCATGAAAAACAGTAAAAGGTTGCCTCATTGTTGATGAGAGCAAACAGCATACAATGTGGATATGCATTGAGAATGGATGATCAAATCTAACACATGTGCCTACCTGGCAGACTAGAGATTGCTAATTACATGTTTATGCCAAGCCAGCGTCAGCAAGCTAATAACAGCAAACACGTGGAAACAGCAGCACGATGAAAACGCCAGGTGGATAGCAATGAAGACAACATCTTTAAACTTCTGAATCAACTAGAAAAAAAATGACCTAAGAACTAGAATGATACAATCAGAGAGAGTTTGTGTTCTCTATTTTGCAATTGCTAAAATACTTAATGAAACCCAGGAGTTGAATAGCTACTTTGTTGCTATCTACTAAATCTCTGAAATAAATTTGGGACAAAATTGGGCAAATAGTTTCCTTCAAGGGAGGATAAAAGCCTACCCTTGATACATTTGCAAACATCGCTAATCTTAGACTATGTGGCCCTTCCTCTATTTGGAAGTCAACCCACCTGCTGTCCTCTGTCCTACCTCATCCTACCCAGTGTAAGTCAGCATTTAGCCCTTGTGTCCATTATAAATACATGTAGAAACTCCCCCAGCAATACTGTTATTCTTTTGAACTCACAAACTGAAGCATAGCTCCAGTGATTTCTCTGCCGTATTAGATAAAGCAGATATTAAAGTAGGTCTCACTTCCAGGGACCCTGTCTGAAATCACATCCTCCAGAATAGCAGGTAACCGGGGCCACACTACATACCCAGGCCCACAGGAGTGAATGGAGAATTTGGCAACAAGCTGGAAGAAATATCCTGCTCCCTCAATCCTTACACTCTTTCACCTCCACATAAATATTTTATACTTTGTATGACTTTACATGTCTTAAATTTATATATATATTTTGCTTCATTTTTATAGTTTTACGACTTTATAGCAGGCCACCCCATGTGTTTCTTATCGTGTTTTGATCTGACAGCCACATTTTTAGTTTCTAAGGTGAAATTCTCTATTCTACTTTCCACCTGTTAACATCGTGTTGCCTATAGGGGGGCTACGTGGGTAGGAAGCAGAGGAAAGGCTATTTACCACTTACTTTGAGATACAGTAATGACTCACTGACCTGCTACCATCTAAAGAAGGTTCCTGGACTTTTCTACTTATTGAGTGACTTCCAATTTAATTTTAAGAGTTATCTCACTTAATTAAAATATTTAGTACCATACACTCCCTCCCCTGCCTTGAGACATTTTCAACACAGAAAGTCTGGAATGTGGGGTATGAGAGGAGCAAGTGGTCAACTTTTCTTTTTCATTCACTCTTCCTAAGCTTCTACTCCTCCCCGTGAGCTCTAACTTGCTGGACCAGGGTAGGGCTGGACTGTGTGAGTCCCAGAAGGGAGAAAGGGCAGGGGCAGAAAATATCTTACTTTAGTGGCATGCACTTGCTGTGTTGAAATTCCTCCTCTTAGGCACTAATATATAAAAAAGTAAATACTTTATTTTTTTTACTCAGATCTTTCCACCCCTAGCAGATAATATAAATGGCCCGAGGATATAAATAATAGTATATTTTACATGACATAAGTATACATAAAATATAACATGTTTATAATCCCAGCGTGTACGTTCTGAGAACATCACTGCATGATCAGTGACGTTCACTGTTTTACCAGCGGGCTATAGGAAGGTGCTTATATTACATACACCACATATACCACAAATATCTACAAAATGGATAGGTGCGCACTTCAAAATACCCTGTCTGGACTGGAGGGTATGCTTTTAATATAGATTTTAAACTATTTTAAAATGGATTGGTTCACAGTCCTTTCAACCTTCAGGTGCAAGTTATTTTTCCTATCTTGTATTTCTTGTAGGTCAGTCTCCGAATAACACCATGTTGGGTTTCCATGGATACATGGAAGAACATTTCGAAGAATAACTACTTCGAAAAGGCTCATTACAGTTTTAATTACTCGTTTTTGCAAAATCAAAGACAAGCTGTTCTGTAGACACTCATGGTAGACATGAGCGTCTAGAATAAAACTAATGCTTAAAATTTGCTTAATGTTTTAAAATGCTTTCATTCATCAAATAACGAAGGTAGCACAGACTTAAAATTATATGGTAACTCATGTATAAAATACGCTTTCTGTACACCATTTTCACTGGCTTGCCAACAGCATCTTTCGAAATGAATTTATTAATCTAATGAAGTGATATTGTCTTAGGGATCTTTAAAAGTAACCCTAACCTTGAAGGTTTCTGAGGAGTAGGCAATACTACCAAGCTCTTATTATCTTTGAATATTCAATGTTTGAAATGGTGTCAATTGGACCTTTTCACTAAAAGTAAAATTCACATTAATCATTTCTTCCTTGGTATTTATTTTAGTGCCATGGTAGTAATGCTTAATGCAAACCTATTTAAAAAATTAGAAACTAAAGCAGAAAAAAAACATACCCTATGTTTATGAAAGCACACTATATTTATAAAAACATTATCTCGAGATATTTACTTTAAGAGACCACAGTAGATGGCAGTTTTACAGATGAATAAAATCTAAGAGCAAACTGGCCCAAGAGTAATTCAGTATGTCGTTCATTTAAAGAAATGTGAATTATTCTCCTTTCTCCTGTCATTCTGATCCGGTGCACTCCTTTCTATAAAGCAGTTATTCCTTTATTTATTCACTAACTTCTTACTGAATACCTGCTGGGTTAAAACCTTGGATAAAGTATATGCAAATATCACTATTCTGGGAAGACAGATGATACAATGTCTGCCTTCCTGGGTTTTTTTTTTTTTTTTGTGAGGGTCCAGGAAAATGTCTGAAAGAGGTAAAATGTCACACAAGCAGCTATGTTAGTAGCATACTTTATAACTGGGGCTCAAGAAAGTTGGGTTTATCTAAGTTATTGTGATTAGACTACATAATGTCACTTAGCAAAACTGGGTTTAGATCACGCTCATGCTACTGTTATATCCCTAGTTCTATAATATAACTGCTATGGTCTGAATATTGATGTCCCTACAAACCCCTATGTTGGAGTGTAATCACCAAGGCTATCGTAGTGAGAGGTGGGACTTTGGGGAGGTGATTTGGGGGTGAAGGTGGACGCCTCACAAATGGGGTCAGCTCTTTTATCAACAGAGGATCCGGGACCTCTTTCCCCTTTTGCCACATCAGAAAACAGAAAGAAAGCACCATCTATGAAGCAAAGATGTGCCTTTATCAGACCCTGAAACTGGAAGGACCTTGATTTTGAACTCCCTAGCTTCTACAGTTTAAAAAATAAATTTCTGTTTAGAATCCATCTAATTTAGTATATATTAGTATCACAACCTGAACAAAGTGAAACAATACCTGATACTGTCATCTTATGAAACTTACGTGATACTTCTCAGTCCCATTTTTGTGGAATTAATGATGATTACTTTATCATTCTCTAAATATATGGGGAGACATACGTACACAGTACTCCCCACAGCAAAGAAGCCTCAGGCTCACTCTAGATATACAATCCTGATATATTTTATCTCTCAGAGACTTCCACATTTGTACATGATCTAAAATGCCTCTTGTGAAGGTTAGTTCCTTCAAAAAGATTGAATGAAAACTGTTATTTATAACAGAAATAAGCAATTAATTTGGGCATAGGAAAAGATTCATATTCGGAATGTATAAAAAATTATGCAAATGATTAATGAAGACATATAAACCCAGTACAGAAGTGGGCAAAGGACAATGGATATATTTGTCTTACAAATTATAAATGGTCAGTTTGGCGCCTGTGGCTCAAGTGGCTGAGGCGCCAGCCACGTACACCTAAGGTGGTGGGTTCGAGTCCAGCCCGGGCCTGCCAAACAACAATGATGGCTGCAACCAAAAAAAAAAAAAAATTATAAATGGTCACTAAATCATAATTGTGTTGGTACAAAATAAATTATGCAACAAAAAATTCCGAATGAATAAGCTTAACACCATCCCCCCTCATACCTTCTTAAATATAACTGTATTTTTCTCTCCTGTGGGTCCACACTGGTTAATCTACTACTTTCAACTTAAGGCTGACTACACGGAATACTGTTTTTCCTGTGACACTTTACGTAGGAGAACATTCTCCAAATCCTTCCAAAGCTCTATCATTTTATGGGTGAATAATATTCCATGGTATGCAAATAGTACAGCTTATTAATCCATTTTATGGGATAAGTTCTGTTTTAATTTTCACTTAGTTTAAAATATTTTAAAATTTTAAAATTTAAACTGCTTCTTTGACCCATCCGTTGTTTAGAAATGTGCGGCTTACTCTTTAAATATTCAAAGATTGGCCAGTTCTATTATGAATATCCTGCTTCATTTCATGAGAATATGAGGACTTATTTTGTAAAAGTTTTTGAATTTATTAATGTGCATTTTATGACCTAGAATTTGAGTGTGAATTTGGAAGTGACATGTGTTTGTATTTCACTGTTTTCAAATAGAGTTTTTTTGTAAAATGATTAATTAACTGAAAATACTGATCAAGTAAACTATTTTCACAAATTTTCTGCTGGCTTAATTTATCAACATCAGTTACTAAGGAAAGTGTTGAAATTTGTAGGTAAAATAGTGGATTTGTATATTTATCCTTTTTGGTTTCTTTGGGTTTTGAATGCAAAGATGTTGATGCTTCATTGTTAAATCGTCCACATTAAAGATTGCTACACATTCTTGGGTTCCCCCAGAAGACCCTTCACATGAGAATCTTCATTTGGTGTCTTTCTTTATGGTTATTTTCCCTGCTCTGGACTCTGCTTTGTCTGAAACTAAGAAAACTACTCCAGATTTCATTATAGTAATGAGTGTATAACTCATTCTGATGCTTAACTTTTAACCCGTGTCTTTATACAGAAGGTGGGTTTCTTGCAGAAAAAAATAGAGTAGGGATTTGTATTTTAATTTACTCTTTAAAACTCTGTCCTTGACTCGGCACCTATAACTCAGTGGTTAGGGTGCTGGCCACATGCTCTAAAGCTGGCAGGTTCAAAACCAGTCTGGGCCAGCTAAAAACAACAAGGACAACTACAACAAAAAAACAGCTGGGCATTGTGGTGGGCACATGTAGTCCCAGCTACCTGGGAGGCTGAAGTAAGAGAATCAATTATGCCTAAGAGTTTGATGTTGCTGTGAGCTGTGATGCCCCAGCGCCCTACAGAGGTTGACAAAGTGATACTCTGTCTCAAAAAAAAAAGCCTCTGTCCTTTAATTGATTTAGAACATTCACATTTAAAGTGATTAATCAATTCTTATTAGTTGAATTAAACATCAATAGTTACATTAATATTTGCCATATTTGTACCATTTTCTGTTCACTGAATTTGTTCTTTGTTCCATTTCTTCTCTTCCTTTTTGTCATCTCATTTGCTAATTGAATACTGTATCTACTCTGTGCCAGGAAAAAAAGACAAACTGCCTACAATGAATCTTTCTCTGAATAGTCCTGTTGTATTTTGCTGGACCTAAGTTACACTTGTTTGAACATTTGATAAAACTAAAATTTTAGTTGATATTTTTATTTTTAAATTACACTTGAGAAAATACATTAAGACATTCCACTAAGCATACAGATAGTAACTGCTAAGAAATGACACGGTGTGAATTTTTTTATATTCATAAGAACAGCGAGTTTTAATTTGTCACTGCTAATAGCAAAAAACTATTGTTTGACAAAAGACATAATGTAGCAATTTCTCATCCTGTTTAAAATTCATGAAGCCAGATCCACACAGACAAATGCTTATTAATTTCTAAACTGCTTTATTGACTCTGATGACAAAAATATAAGCTTTGCAGGCTGCAAAACAATTATAGTTAAAGTGAATTTTCTATTGCCTATTTAGTTGGACAGATAGTTTGAGTAGTTTTACATCCTGTAAACATTTTTTGTATTATATTTGATTATTGAAGAATTTGAGCATTTCTCAAAAGAACACATTTTTCCAAGAAAAAAAAAAAAGATGCTTTGAGTTTATTACAATACCACATTATAGCCGATATATGAGCTTTTGTGTATTCAATGACGTAGTTGGTATTCTGAGTACCTGGGAGAAAATGGTAGGATTGCAAAGATGAGGCCAGTTTCCACCACTCCTCTATATGTGCACGTTGTAACTTTGGATCCCAGCGGGTAGAGTCTATTTCTCTGTGTCTTTAATCTGGGTTGGACTTCTGAATTGCTTTGTCAATCAAATGCATCCTGATAAACCCTTTGACGTTTAAGAATCCAAAAAGCCAAGTCAAGAAACTTGGCTGCTTGGGCTCCACCCATGTTAACCATTGGCTCAGGCATGAGAACAAGCCCAGAAGAAGCTGCTGGCAGATGAGAGGCCGAGTGAGGTGTCCCAGCCAAGACCTTGCTAGACCGGTCAGCCTACAGCCAACCCTCCTGCCCTCTACTCTCAGGGCCCAGAGAACAATGCCCCCAAATGAAGACCCCAGAAACCAAAGTTTTTCCCTGAGATTCTGCTGTCCTCCTGCCCCTCAGTCCCATTTTTCCTGAAGCTGGTCATAGAAACTATAGAATCCCTCCTCCCCAACGAGACCCGTAAAAGTCAGACCTAAAATAGTTCTGTGTGAACACTGGCTCCCCAAATTATCTGACCTATCTTTTTACCATAGGTCACAAAATTCTCCTTCCAGAGAGAGCCCTGCCCCACCCAGGAGGAAGGGACAGGGGGTGGGGTGAGGAAAGAGGCCGGGTTTCCCCACCCAGTCAACAGCCTTAGTTCCACACCTTTTGTCCGATCAGATTTCTACATGGACAGAGGTAGTCAGTTGAACTCAACCGTAAAATTAGACTCTTTTTCACATATCTTTGAGCTGTCTTTCTGAAGCTTCCCTTGTTAGCACATAAATACATTTGGATACATCTTTTCCAATTAAACTACATTTTGTCTGTGATTTTTCACTGAACCTTTAGGCAGCCAACGGCTTTAATTCCTAGACCTCAAAAAACAGGAGAAAGACAAACTGAGGTCATTTTCTCTTGCACTGGGTCAGAGGCATCATGTGGAAAATGCATAAACTAGTAGGTAAAATAAAGACCAAACTATTGTTGTAGATGTCCATGGCAGTTTTCTGGTTGGTTAATATATAGCATTAACTGTAGTCATAAATAATCTCAGTAACTTTACATGCCTGTATAAATTTGGCTCTTAGAAATACCGAGTGTTAGTTAGTCAACATATTTGAGAACATCTCAGCTATATACAGTTTCCTGCCAGTGAATGTGTTTTATTCATATGTGACTCAGATAGACTACAAAGCTGTACGATGTTGAAAAACGCAAAGTTTTCTGAATAACGTAGATACATTGGGACTCCTGATTTCATGACATGCTAAAAGCATGCAGTTTTCTTATGATCTGAAGCTTTATGTTTTGCTTTCTGACATCATTTGTATGCGGACCCATTTTATAAGAGCAGAAATTTTGATTCACTAGAAGCCATTTTTGGTTCAGAATAAACCATTCATTTCAATGAATTGTACAATGAATAGATCAGTTCTATGCTGTTGCCATAGGTTCTTGCAGATGTTGTTTAGAGTGTTTTATTTTATTTTACTTTTTTGCAGGTTTTTTTTTTTTTTTTTTTGGGCCAGGGTCAGGTTTGAACCTGCCACCTCTGATATATGGGGGCCAGCGCCATACTCCTTGAGCCACAGGCACTGCCCAGAATGTTTGATTTTAGACAGAAATTATTTCTATGTATAAAGGAATGAGAAAGATCATAGAAACATAGAAATGGAAGATGGGAGAAAGACTTGTTTATTCTGTAGACTGAAAATATTTTAAAAGTACTGCAGGCTGGGCACCTGTGGCTCAATCGGCTAAGGCGCCAGCCACGTACACCTAAGGTGGCGGGTTGGAATCCCCAGCCCGGGCCCGCCAAACAACAATGATGGCTGCAACCAAAAAATGGCCGGGCGTTGTGGCGGGCGCCTGTGGTCTCAGCTACTTGGGAGGCGGAGGCAGGAGACTCGCTTGAGCCCAGGAGTTGGAGGTTGCTA
>CAUYQV010059652.1:0-29942 GCA_963574575.1 Galagoides demidoff
CGGGCGCCTGTGGTCCCAGCTACTTGGGAGGCGGAGGCAGGAGACTCGCTTGAGCCCAGGAGTTGGAGGTTGCTATGAGCTGTGATGCCATGGCACTCTACCCAGGGGGAGAGCTTGAGGCTCCGTCTCAAAAAAAAAAAAGAAAAGAAAAGAAATCAGACTATACTATAAATCCATAGTAATCAAAACAGCATGGTATTGGCACAAAAACAGAGAGGTAGATGTATGGAACAGAATAGAGAACCAAAAAATGAACCCAGCTACCTACCGTTGTATGATCTTTGATAAGCCGATTAAAAACATTGAGTGAGGAAAAGACTTCCTATTTAACAAAGGAATGAAGAGAAAAGGCTTTAAAACAGCTGTTCTTAACCTGTGGGTTGTGACCCCTTTGGGGGTCAAATGACCCTTTCACAGGGGTCATCTCAGACCATCCTGCTTATCAGATACTTACATTACGATTCATAACATAGCAAAATTATAGTTATAAAGTAGCAACGAAAATAATTTTATGGTTGGGGGGTCACCACAACATGAGGAATTGTATTAAAGGGTTGTGGCATTAGGAAGGTTGAGAACCACAGCTTTAAAAGAAGTTTGGGTAACTAAAATGAGATATTATTTGGAAATAATAGAAGCAAAATTTTGTACAAACACAAAGTAAACATTGGCATTAAGGTGAGAAGGAAGAGAAAAAGTGATTTATATCATTATGCTATGCACTAATTTGGAAACCTCAGTATAAATTCAGCAGCTCTTGAATTTATGTGCCTTTCACTTACAGCCCCCTCTAATCAATAAATAGTACAACTCCAATAGTCTGAGCGTACTTTGAGAATAATAATCCATGAGGATATTATTATTTTTAAATGTTAATGTCACCAATTTGGAATATAACTAGAAACTTCCAAAACATTTTTAAAGGCATTCTTTCCTTTTACCTTCAATTTTTATAATCTTGCTTTTAAAAAATTAAGTTGGATTTTTATTCAAATACTCCTTTATTAATATGAATAAATTTTAATATTCTGGTGGTTGCATGTGAAATTTTATTTTTCCTTAAAAGAGAAAATTTCAATGAACTATTCTATTCTTATTCTATCTGGTAATTTGGATTTCAGCACAGAGGTAAGTGACAAAATATAATTGACATCCTAGAACATGGTATTTTTTAAAAAGCCATCTTTATTCAAATATAAGGGCTTATAAAGTTTCTAGAGAGTCCATTTATTAACAGTATCTCAGTTCACAGAAAGGGAAATTCTGTTAATACATAGACAAGCATGAAATAGTTAAACTCTGAGCACCCACCTCCCAAAAACTAGCAAAAGGAATCTTGTTTATTCTAGGGTTTGCTGTCTTTATTTTTTTCCAGCTTTCCTAAGGGATAATTAACAAATAAAAATTACATATATTCAAGGTGTCCAATAAAATGATTTATGTATACATTGTGAGATGATATACACAATCAAATTAATTAACGCAACCATCACCATACATATAGCTACCACAATGTATGTGGTGGGGGTGAAGACAATTAAGAGGTACTTTCTTACCAAATTTCAAGTAAATAATACATCATTATTAACGTAGTCACTATGCCATGCATTATATCACTAAAACTTATTTGTCTTATAAATGAAAATTTATAGCTTTAGACCAACCATTTGAGATCTATTTCCCCAACCTGCTCTGCTCTTGCTAACCACCATTCTACTCTCTGCTTTTATGGGGTCAACTTTTTTAGATGCCACACATAAGTAACTTCACACAGTATTGACCTTTCTGACCCTAGCTTATTTTATTTAGCATAATGTCCTCCAGGTTTATCAATGTCATCACAAATGGCAGGACTTCCTTCTTTATGTCTGAATAATATTCTGGTGGGGGGGATAAATAGATAATTACATTTTCATTATCCCTTTATCAGCAGACACTTAGGCTGTTTCCATATCTGATATATTATGAATAATGCTGCAATAAACATGGGAGTACAGATACCTCTTCAAGATCCTGATTTTCTTTGGGATTACTGGATCATTTAATAGTTCTATTTTTCAATTTTTGAGGAAACTCCTGCTGTTTTCTATAATGCTGTACCAGTTTATGTTCCCATAATCAGTGCACAAGGTTTCCCTTTTCTCCACACCCTTGCCAACATTTACTCTCTCTTGTCTTTTTGATAATAGCCATGTCAGCATGTGAGGTGACAGCTACGGTAGTATTAATTTGCATATCCTTGGTGATTAGTGATGTGGAGCATATCTTGGCCATTGTATTAATATGCCCTCTTTTGAGAAATGTCTATTAAGATCTTTTACCCTTTTCTAATCAAGTTTTTTTGTTTGTTTCCTTCCATTGAGTTCTGTGAATTCAAAAGGACTTCTATTAATGTCACAAAAAAACTATTTTAGGAAGAGAAGAATATTTCCTAAACCCAACCCCTCAGCAAAGCAGAGAAAGGCACAAGGCATAGAGCGATCATTTCCCATGTAGGTCCCAGGCACTTAGAAGAAGGCATGTTGGAGAAAACCAATACTTCTTCAGTTCCAGCAGGGGCTTTATATAGGCAGGAGTTAGGAATATTGACCAGTAAAAAGAAAAAAAAGAAAAAGACTACATCTGTTTGTACTGAACTGTGTCTCCCTAAAATTCATATGTTGAAACCCTTATCCCCAATGGGTCTATATTTATAGATAAGGCCTTTAAAAAAGTAATTAAAGCTAAATGAGATCATAGAGGGCCCTAATTCTGAAAGGCTTGTGTCCTTATAGGGAGAGGAAGATTCCAGGAAAAGCCCTATGAGGACGCTGTGAGAAGGTGGCTATTGCAAGGCAAAGAGAGAGGCCTACTGTCACCTTGATCTTGGATTTTCAACCTCCAAAACTGTGAGAAAATATATTTCTTCTGTCTAAGCCATGCAGTTTGTGTTATTTTGTTGTTGCGGCACTAACAAACAAATGCCAAAGCCATTTTGTTCATCCACTACCTTGCATTGTATCCTCCGCCAGCATTAAGGAAATATTTCTGAGTAAAGGAATCAATCCCAATCAGAGATAACCAGGGAGAGAGAAAGAATACAGATAATGGAAACTCTCTATTAAAAGTGTTCCTTCAGAAGCTGCAAACAGAGATATTGGGAATGATGAGCATTTAGTGTACCAAACGTGATGTCTAGGGAAGCAGCTTAGGCGATGCAGACAATAATTGCTGTAAAATGTCCTAAGAATCAAATACCAATTTGTCCACATGCAAAACCAGGACACTGAAAGGTGACAGACCAAACAAGACTAGAGCTGAAACAACTCCCACCTGTTGGGGCTTCCTCAGTTCATCACATTATGAGGCTGGAATGTAGACCTTGAGCCATAAAATACTATTTTTGTAGTTTATTATACATGGGATCACATTTACAGGTTTGAATAATATGCAGGTATGTGTTTCCCCTATATATAATCATATTTCAGAGTACAGGTTGTTTATCTCAACTTATCCTTTGATTGCAATTAGAAAGCATTAAAGTAAAGGGCCCCTGAAATATCACAGAAGAGAAGAAGTGAGCCAAAAGGATAGGACTGACAATGGCCTTCAAGATTCTGGTGCCATTAGAAAAAGGATTCTCAAATTTATTACTGCCTGGTACTCAGCCTTCCATACACCATCCTACAATAGATATGGGAGTCAGAGTCAGAGTTGCCATATTTCAACCCTGCTATAATGTTTTAAATATCTCAGAAGTTCAAGTCTGAAGATGTTCAAATGCATTCTTAAGCAACTGTATTAGTCAGGGTTATCCAGAGAATCAGAACCAATAGGATATCTTCGGAAAGTCTCATATTTATGTGTAGGGCAGGCTGGCAGACTGGAAATACAAGCAGAATTTCTGTGTTACAGGCTTGAGGCAGAATTCCTTCTTTTCTAGGAAACCTTAGTTTTTGTTCTTAAAGCTTTCAACTGATTAAATGAGCCTCACCCACTTTATGGAGGGTAACCTCTTAAAATCAACTGATTGTAGGTGTTAGTCACATTATTGAAATAGCTGTGTGTGAAGATATTTCACAACAACATCCAGACTAGTGACTGACCAGACAACTGGACACCACAAACCAGTCAAGTTGACTCATAAAATCTAACTATTACAGCAACCAAAACAAACGCCTCAAGGATGGAGCTGCCAAGCTAACATCTATTCATAAAACTCTTACATTTCTAAACTCATTCAAAATCAATATTAACTTTACATCAGTTCCTATTATTATAAGAACATAGAGTGCATGTAGAGAAGGCATCAGAAAACACCCACCAGGATACCCATGTTGGTGTTCTAAAATACCACCCTCAAATGAACCAAGACTACAGTGATAAAATTGTAATAGTTCTTCAGACTGATAGAGACCATCGAAATAATCTCCTTGCAGTTTACTGAAAATATTTTATTGTTTATTAGGATAGAGAATGAAATCGCCTGCTAAAGTAGCCAAGAAATTTATGAGCCTTTAAAAAGCATTTGTGTATTTTTTACTAGCTTAAGTCAAACCATGTTAGCATTTCAATCTACTGAAGCTACGGTCTGAAATAGCTGTATTTCCTTATACCTGTAGGACTAAATACCATGCACTTAGCAATCCCGTCACTTCATATGGCTTATAGTATAATAGATAACATTTGTGTCCTGATCAATTACTTTTTGAAAAACAAGGAATAGTCTAACCTGATCATTCCAAACATTTTAATAGACTAACCCCACTCCTGATTAGTATGCTGCATAATCATTTACATTTCTCTTCCAACCCATGTATTGCCTTTAGACTTACTGTTTTATGCTTATCTGCAACAGATTAAAATTTTCAATTACTACATGAAAATAATGAAGAGAGTATGACCTCTCGTGATCAGTTTGCTTTGCCTTCCCAATCTGGTCTGCAGCATTTTTCATTGAAAATACTTAGGCCCTTCCCCTTCTAGTTCTCCATTTGAAAAGAGGAAGCAGTGATCAACTTCAGTTTATTGCTGATCCATTGATAACATCTTGGCAACTAAGGAGATTGTCATCTTATCACTTAACTCTGATACACATCTCTCATGGGTTGAATTATGTCTTCAAAACAGATATGTTTAAGTCCTAACCCTTGGTATCTATAAATCCAACCTATTTCAAAAGAGAGTCTCTGCAGATATAATCAAGTTACGATGAGGTTATATTGGATTGGAGTGGAGCCTACATCTTACACTCATGTCCTCGAAAGGACAAAGAGATTTGGAAACACACAGACACACACAGGGAAGATGGGAGGATGTAGACAGACATTGGAGTGAAGCAGCTACAAGGCAAGGAACTCCAAAGATTGCCAGGAGCCATCATAAGCTAGGAAGAGGCAAGGGAGGATTCTCCCCTGGAGCCTTCACAGAGACCATGGTCCTGCCAACACCTTGATTTTAGACACCTACCCTCCAACACTGGGCAGGAATAAATTTCTGTTAGAGCCACCAAATTTGCTTTAATTTGTTATAGCAGACCTAGGAAACTTATACACCATAAAATATTATTCCACATTCCTATATCTATTCAGCTGCTGAAGGGCTTGGTTTGCCTCAGTTTTATTCAACCTCTGAGCAGATGATGACTGTCATTTCTTTATAAGTAAATAGCAGCATGCTACCATCCATGAAGCTGTTTTCTCTTGTGAAATCTTTTGTTATTGTTGTTTTTTTTTTATTTTATTATTTTTTTAATTGAATGGTAACTATGTACATTAATGCACTTCTGGGGTACAGTGTGGGGTTTTCACACACAATCCGAAACACTTCCACCAGGTAGTGGTGCTTTCATTATTTCATGCTGTTGCTGTTATTGTTACTGTTACTAATATTATTTCTGTATCTGTCATTTTCACTTTACAGGTCAAGACAAATGATATTCAGGGAGATTACACAACATTATCAGGGGAAAGGAAGCTTACCTGTAACGCCCCAAGAGGCAGCATTCTTTGTGCCATGGTGCCATGCCTCAGATTAAGTTGTGAGACCAGCCAGTATGTAGAATGTGTTCAGAAAGTATGTCTGGATGAATTAGCCTGGCATCTTCTGTTCCCAGATTCTGTCTGAGTTTATAGTGCTGGTGAAATTAGAGGTCATCACAGGCCTAATGATAACTTTGTTAGGAATTACCTTTATTTGTGCTTTACCTACATATAATTTGTACACAATTATTTAGTTCTATACCTACGTGCACTGTTTAATAACTTTATATTTAAAACAAATTGATTTTATTTATTGTCTACATATCAGTTCTTGGGGATTAAAGAGAATAAAATGTTCCTTATTCACACATACACACACAGACATTACTTTCTATTAAAAAGCTAGCTTGTTTTCTTGATTTTGCACATGTTGAGCATCAACATTTTGACCTTAATAATTAAGTGGTGTCTACTCAGCACGGGACACAACTAAGGGCTTCATAAACAGAACCAAAATTTCCATTGCAAATGACTCATGAACCGCCCTTTCATAATGGAGTCGATATTGTCACATGGGCACAGTTTTCTGTTGAAGGTTTTTTCACTGGCCAAGAAGGCGGCCTCTCTTCTCTTGGGGTCTGATCTGGGCCGCTCACATTCATCCCATGCGGCTCAGGTCCTCTTCATCTCCAAATTATGTTCCCTGTGGGTTTTTAGTCTCATACTGCCGAGTACTGGATCCTTGCTCAGACACTTGCTTAGTGTATTCACATCCCAAAATTTAAATCAATTGATTCCTGGATACAGCTTTACTTCCTTCCCATATCAATCACCGGATGGTATGCTCTATTCCTTTTTTAACCAGAGCATTCAATTTTCTGTTCTCTGCAGCAGCCCATTGCCCAGGAGTGCAGACAGGGAGGCATTTATAAACCCTGAAGAAGACAGTGTTATTTGTTTGCTGTTTGTCCTTCCTGTCTACCCGTTCTGTGGCTTCCCTAACACTGCGCTTGGTCACCTGACTTGCTGTGGCCTATGGGACATAGACAGAAGTGATGCTTGCCAGTTCCAAGCTGAGGGTTTAAGAGGATGGGCAAATTTCACCACTCCTGTATTAACCATGAGGAGAGCATGACTTGGGGAGCTGATGGTTTTTGAATAAGGATGCTTTTTTGACCAGATCTAAATCTAGCCTTCAGCCTAGAGTCAAACTCAGCTTTTCCCAACTATGCCTAACTGAACACAGTGGAGCCCATCAAAGCCAGGAGACTTTAAGGCCAATGTGAGAAATAAATGTCTCAGGGCACTGAGATTGGGCTGGGGCTAAGGAATACTTATTACATATGATTACTACAGCAAAACTCGACAAAAGCAATCCCTATGATAAGACTCTTCCTAAATATGGATCAAGCTGAAAACAGATCCCCACTGAGAAGGAAAATAATGAAAATATTCCAATTCTTCTTAGCAAAGTATCTCAAGAATGGAAGATATGTACTCAGCCCTACTATAAAATTAATTTATAGCTTTCATAGGAAACCTATAACCCAATTTTAGCCCAGGAATATGGGGAGAGGGGAGAAAGAGGGGAGGGGAAGAGGAACGGTGGGTGGAGGGACAGTGATTGGTGGGATCATGCCTATGGTTCATCCTATAAGGGTACACGTGAATCTCTCTAAATGCAGAATATAAGTGTCTTAACACAATAACTAAGAAAAAGACATGAAGGCTATGTTAACCAGTTGGATGAAAGTATTCCAAATTGTATATAGAAACAGTACACTGTACCCCATGATAGTACTAATATACACTGCTATGATTTAATAAAAAAAAAAAAAAGAACTTGAAGCCACAAAAAAATAAGAAAACATTCCAATAAAGCAACAATATTGTAACTACCAGGAGTGGTGACTGTAGATCACTGTTTAATAACTTCTAGCCTAAATTGTTTACAACCTTATTTTTTTTCCTCTGTGGATACAGGTTAGCAGATGGGAGCTATAAAATTTCTTAATTTCATCACAGAACACACTAAAAACAAGTCAACTGATTGTCTATCTGCATTATGATAAACTATAGAAGAAAATGTCGAGGAGCTAGAGGTGTCCCAGACACAATGTGAAACACGAGAGATTAAACTGCTGTGGCTGCAGACAGGGGCACAGCAATTTGCTTAAATTTGGGGGCTCTCTTAACCCCCAGTGGTTTTGGATATTGAGTGCTTTTTATCCCACCCATGAGAATTTCACTTTCTTTGGTTTCCTTTTTTGTTTTTGTTTTTATTTTTTGAGACAGAGTCTCACTTTGTCACCCTCAGTAGTATGGTGGCGTCACAGCTCACAGCAACCTCAGACTCTTGAGTTCTGGTGATCCCCTTGCTGCAACCTCCCAAGTAGCTGAGACTACAGGTGCCCACCACAACACCCAGCTATGTTTTAGAGACAGGGTCTCACTCTTGCTCAGGTTGGTCTCAAATTCTTGAGCTCAAGTGATCCACGTGCCTCGGCCTCCCAGAGTGCTAGGATTACAGACATAAACCATCGCCATTCTTTGGTTTCTTTTGAGAGAATTACCTCTCCCCACTGGATCAGTTGTATGGGAATATTGATCAGAGGTCCTATCTCCTCTTAGCCAAGCCAGGCAAACAGATAATTCTTTCCTGGAATGTTAAGCCTGAGCCACATGATGAAAACACTAAAAATCCTTGGAGAAGATCAATCTGAGAACTCAGACTGGGCAAAATGGTATAGACATTTCTACCATCAGACCATCTGGAGCTGCCCGGTCCTCGTCTGCTCTAAGCCTAACGATCAGGCTTTCTCTCTAATCCTGTGTGTTGACTCACACCCTCCAAGACATTCCTTTTATTGTAAGTTGACGAGAATTGGTACCTGTTGCTGACAACCAAAGAGCCCCGAGTGGCATTAAAAGAAAACATGAAAAGAGTTTTGAGGCATTTTTGAGGAGAAAATAGGGGCAAGGAGAGGAGTGGAATACCTCCTCTAGCTAAGAAAGG
This sequence comes from Galagoides demidoff, assembly GCA_963574575.1. Lineage (NCBI taxonomy): Eukaryota > Metazoa > Chordata > Mammalia > Primates > Galagidae > Galagoides > Galagoides demidoff. Next base: position 8,977 of record CAUYQV010059652.1, read on the forward strand.
ACCAGCCCTATGCCAAGGTCACTGTCCATATTAGCATTTACTGACTAGATCCAAAAAGGAAGCATTGCTGAAAATGTCAGCGCATGAGAAGATAAAACAGGTATTATTACTCTTGAGAAGTTATAATTATCCAAACTCTTCTTCCAAGAAAAGAAATTAATGAATATATATAAACAGTACGCAGTCATTGGTGTTTTAGAACATAAACTTTTAAATACACATTGTGTCGGTCAGCTCATCATTTGAACAGAACGTAATCAATTAAATCAAGCATTTGTCTCTGGGGCTTCATGCTCAATTCTGGGCCTTTCCTAGGATCTCCTAACAGCCATTTCAGGTGGGGTCTTAGCAATCCAGGCAACTTTCCACTGATTTCCACTACTGAGAATCTATGAGCCAACTGCACCTTTTGAGGATCCAAGAGGGAAACTTGTAAGGTCTTCCCCATAACTAGTTCAAATCACTTATCCTTTTATAAAAACTCCACAATAAAAAATGTTTAAGTATAGAGAATCCTCAAAGAACTCAGAATACACCTTTCATTTAATCCCATTACTTTTCTACCGAGAAGAAAAAAAACCCTGTTATCATAAGGACATTTGCACTAGATGTTAATCACAGCTCAATTTACAATCTCCAAGATGTGGAAAAAAACCTAAGTGCCAGGCGGCTCCTGCGGCTCAGTGCGTAGGACACCAGCCCCATCATACCAAGGGTGGCAGGTTCAAACCCAGCCCTGGCCAAACAGCAACAACAAAAAAACCTAAGTGACCATCAACCTATAAATAGATTTATAAACTGGCATATGTATACGATGGCATACTATTTGGCCATAAAAAGATGGAGACTCTACATCTTTTGTACTAACCTGGATGGAGTTGAAATACATTCTTGTTAATAAAGTATCACAAGAATGGAAAAACAAATATCCAATGTACTCAATAATAATATGAAGGAAGTAGATGAATTATGTATACTCACACAAGAGAAAAACTCAATTCAACACAAGCTGGAGGAAGGAGGATGGATGATGCGGAGGAGAGAGGGAAAGAGGGAGGAGGATGGGTGTGCTCTCACCTAATGGACACAGTGTAAGGGCTATGGTACACCTCCTAGGTGCAGGACACAATTGCAATAGGGACTTTACCTAACAAGTACAAACATTGCAACCTAATCATTTGTACCCTCATATTAATCTGAAAATAATAATAATAATGAATGCTTAAGTTAAATTGAGTTTTTTATATATTTCAATATATCCTTAAATTTTTTAATTGTAGTTATTGCATACTGAATATTATCTTTTGTCTCTAAAACTATTTCATTTCAAATTTCCTAATTCTAAAATATTTATTGTCTTTATTTTGTCAACTTGGGAACTTTCTCCTAAATTTCTGTAAGTTACAGAGATACTGCAAAAAACCGCTGTAAGAAGCCAAACCGGACCTACCATTTACAACAACCTGAGTATATGAGAGAGATCATTATGCCCAGCTGAACTGAGCCATAGCCTGACTGGTTTTCAGACATGTTTCCGTCCCTCCAACCTGCCTTTCTTGTCATCAGTCTCCACCTGCACAAACACTGCAAACACATCCTTAATTTTCTTGACTAACTTATCAGCAGCCCCATTAATATTCTAAATTATCCTCTCTGGAAGACAAATTGCTTTACCATTTGTCATCAAAGGTTTTCAAGTCATAAAACGTGGTCTCAAGTTTTCTACTATCAAGTGTTAGGGTACAATCTTTTCTTTCATTCTGCCACCAAAACTGTGTCTTTCTCATATTTTCAAGGCTAATGATCACTTCAGAGCTGTATTGTTAGGTCTCTATGAGCCTATTTATTCTCTTAAGTATTTCTGAAGCTCCAACCAGGTGCTAGGCAATTTCAGAGATTCTAGAAATATAAAGTAAATAAAAATCCTCACCTTCATAGAGCTTGCAATTTTAGTGGATAGAGACCAACATTAAACAAATCATTAAGGTAAACTTATAGTAAGCATGTCAGGTGGTGATAAGTGTGCTTTAGGGGAAAAACAATACCAGCCAGGAGGAAAGAGAATGTTGAATATTAGGCAAGGATGCAGTTTAAAGAGGGGCAGTCATTGAAGGCTTCTTTGAAAAAATAACATTTCAGCCAAGTTCTGAAAAGGGTGAAGCACATGATTCACATAGTTTTATGGGGGAAGAACTTTCCCAACAAAGAGCACAAAATGTGCTAACGCCCTGAAGTAGGAGTAGACAGTTTTCTTGGCCAAGCCTGCATCTCATTTTATTTGCTAGTATCACTTTCTCCTCTTCATGCTGTGCCTGCCTCTGTCTAAAACCAGTTCTGATGAGAGGATCTCACTGCACATCCTATTCCAATGCCCACCTGTTCGCACAGGTGACTCCATCCTCACAAAGCTGATGAATCCCAACTCTGCACATCAAGTACAGACACCCTCCACACTGAGATCCACATCTACACTTCTGAAAGCCTGTTGTCAGCCTCAGTGGGGTATCTCACGCCACTTCACAGACAATATGTCCAAATATGTCATCATCGTGCTTCCCAAGCCTGCCTCTCCCTCTATCCCAGCGGTTTTCAACCTGTGGGTCATGACCCCTTCCAGGGTTGAACAACCCTTTGACAGGGGTCACCTAAGACAATCAGAAAACACATATTTCCAATAGTCTTAGGAACCAAGACTTCGCTCCTCTATCTGTCTCCAGGTGGGTCCACCCACATGCAGTAATGCCCACATACTAGTACCCAGTGTGATGACATCATAGCACCAACCCCATCACATACACCCTGTACAAATACAGGGTGTGACAGGGTTGGGGCTATAATGTATTTACATGGACCAGTCACACATGTGTAGAGAGCAGCTACTATGTAGAAAGCAGCTGCTGTGTTGAAAGCAACACTACTGGAGGTAAAATGACATTTCATGAATTATAATTACTGGGTAAATGTAAAATCATGTACTGCAAAATCATCAACTACTGCCAAAAAAAAAAAAAAAAAAATCTGTACCATGGGAACTCAATCTGGATGCCAATCAGTCTTTTTATATTCAGCTGTGGTTGATGTGAATACTGCCTCCTTGTGATAGTAACAGGTGTGTAAAAAAAACAACACAGAGACAGTAAATCATAGGAAACTTTAATGAACTATATTGACTGAACTATGCCATGTGTCATCTTTTGTGTTAGTAAAGCTGTTGTTATATATTATTTTCATTAGCAAACCATCCCATGACAATGGATCATATGGAGAAGAATGTTAAGAAAAGAAAATATACTGAGGATTTTTTACAGTCTGGTTTTACCTCAATAATTACAGCAGGAATTGAGAAACTACAATGTGTTATTTGTGGTGAAGTTCTATCAGCTGAATCTATGAAGCCAAACAAACTAAAACACCATTTTAATAGCAAGCATCTGAGCTTTGCCAGCAAGAGCAAATACCAATTATTTTAGAAGCAAAGCTGATGGACTCAAGAAAGCCAGACTTGACACTGGTGGCAAGTACCACAAACAAAACGTAGTAGCCATTGAAGCTTCATATTTGGTGGCACTCAGAATCGCCAGAGTTATGAAACCTCACACCATTGCTGAGGATTTACTGTTGCCAGCAGCCAAAGACATTGTTCAAGTTATGATCGGAGATGAATTCGTTAGGAAATTGAGTGCAATTTCCTTACCTAACGACACTGTCCACAGTAGAATAGATGATAGTCTGCTAATATTCTTGATCAGGTAATCCAGGAAATTAAATCTTCTCCCCTTCCAATATTTAGTATGCAGCCTGATGAATCTATAGATGTTAAAAACTGTTCACAGTTATTGGTTTACGTGAGGTATATTAATGATGGCAACTTTAAAGATGAGTTTCTTTTTGCAGACATCTTCAAACAACAACTACTGCATGTGATGCATTTAACACAGTTGGTTCATTTCTGAAAGAGCACTCTTGGGAAAATGTTTGTGATGTTGGCACAGATGGTGCTCCAGCCATGCTAGGATGTCAATCTGGATTTCAACGCCTGGTATTGAATCAGTCACCAAAAGTCATCGGAATCCACGGTATGATTCACCAGCAAATATTAGCAACAAAGATACTGCCACAAGAGTTACAAGAAGTAATGAAAAGCGTCCTAAGTTCTGTCAATTTTGTAAAGGCGAGTACTTTAAACAGTCGACTGTTTTCGCAACTGTGCAACAAGTTGGATGCGCCGAACAATGCTCTGCTATTTCACACTGAAGTGAGATGGTTGTCCAGAGGAAACATCGTAAAATGTGTTTTTGAGCATTGTGATGAACTCAAAACGTTTTTTAATCAGAAAGCAAGATCACAGTTTGAAGTACTTTTCAGTGATAAATGTGAACTGCAGAAAATAGCTTACTTGGTTGACATCTTTGCCATTTTGAATGAGTTAAATTTATCACTGTGAGGACCAAATGCAACATGCCTCAATTTGTCTGAAAATATCTGATCATTCCAAAAGAAACTTCAACTTTGGCCAAAAAATTAGATGAAAATAAAATTTATATGTTGCCTACCTTATCATTGAACCAGACAAAAGGATTACAATGATAACTTCTGTGACAGAACACTTGTGCATACTTGAAGATGAAATTTCATCATACTTTCCAAATCTACCTGATACCCCATTTGCACTTGCCAGAAGCCCATTCGCAGTCAAAGTTGAAGATGTTCCTGAGACAGCACAAGAGGAGTTCATTGAACTTATTAACAGCGATGCAGCAAGAACTGATTTCTCTACAATGCCAATTACAAAATTCTGGATCAAGTGTTTGCAGTCATATCCTATTCTGTCTGAAACTGTGTTGTGCCTTTTTCTTGCATTTCCAACAACGTGTCTTTGTGAAGCAGAGTTTTCCAGCTTGTTGGTTATCGAGTCTAAATGCAGAAGTAGACTTGTTGTGGAAGATGATCTTTGTTGTGCTCTTACAAAGACTGCTCAGAGAATTTCTGATCCGGTCAGAAAGAGGCAATCTCAACCTTCACACTGATGTTGGCTTTTTACACATACTGTTGCAAAATGTAGCAATGTAGTTTACTGTTGTTATATTAAGACTGTTACCCATACTACACCATGCTTCAAGATAAAATTTCATTATTTGTAATTAGAAATAAATATTTCACAATTGATATATATTGGTTTTGTGATTAATCACTATGCTTTAATTATGTTCAATTTGTAACAAAGAAAATACATCCTGCAGATCAGATATTTACATTATGATTCATAACAGTAGCAAGATTACAGTTATGAAGTAACAATGAAAATAATTTTATGGTTGGGGGTCACCACAACATGAGGAACTGTATGAAAGGGTCATAGCATTAGGAAGATTGAAAACCACTTTCTATCCTCTATCCTCACCACTCCAGTCACCCATGTTGGAAACCTTTGAACTACAGTAGAACTTCAATAGTTGATTACCTCCCTACTAACTACCTTCTTAAGTCAACCTAATTTTCACAGACTGGACTTGTACCACATGTATGTATCAGTACAGTAAGCCTAGTTCCAGTTCCTTATGTTGACCACCTCTGTATGTTGACCAGTTTGTTACAGTCCCTGGGGTGGTCAACTTGCAGAGGTACTGCTGTGTTCATGGCTTTTCCCACTTCCTTCCATTCCACATCCAGACTATTACACAGCATCAACACATACTCCCTTATACCTATTATACATGGTACTTATGGATCTTGACACAGACATAATTCTAACACACAAGATCTTAGCAAATACTATTGACCTCATTATCCCCGTCAGATACAATTGGGAGTAGGTTAGACCCTGCCTCTGATCTGACTGAGAAATTGCAGCAGCATTCTGGACATGTCATCAATAAAGCCCTACCCATATCACTACATCTATCTCTTCCCAATTAAATACAAACATACATATGACCACCAAAGCCTATTATAAACTTCCTCTTTAATAATAGTTTATCTTGTCATAGTTTTTTACCTCTTAAGATTTGTGAGATACATTACCCACAACTTAGGCCATAAATTTAAGGAGAGCTCAGCCATTCACAGATTTTCAAGAACACATTTAGATTTCCAGCATTATTAAATCCCCAAACTCAAGTTATATGGATCTTTTATAGCAGATGAGGAGAGAAAAGATATATTTTCCTTATCAATAACCTAATCACAGGGGCTATAACCCCACTGACATTTCAGTAAAAACTATGGTTCAAAGTATCTCTCCTTTGATGTTTCAGAGTCCTATTATGAGGAATAAGGATGGAGCTGTGGCCTTTTCCTCTCTGATGGGAAAGGGAAAAGAAGGTGCAAACCCTTTCATCAGCATGCCTTCTCAGCCAGTTTGAGTACTGGACATCCCTGCTATTTGCACAGTGTAGACAAGTCATCAAGAGTGTGGACCTTGATCAAAGTGACCTGGGTCCATTCTCTCTCTCCACTTTTTACAAAGAGGGTAAGAAACTTCCCCACAAGATCATAACCAACACTGGATGGATGATTGATAGACATCCGACCACTGATTGGAATTTGTTTCATGACTTGATGTTGTACTAACAATAAGAGTCTCACTTTGATTTCCAGGTAGCCATCTGACTTTTAAAGCAATTCCTGTATAAGGTCTTAATTAATCATCATAAACACTCAATGAAACATGAAAGGCAAATACCAGGCCAGAATATGAGAAATAGTGATGCTACTAAAACTAAGCTTAGACAAAAAATGAAATTCTCTTATTCTCCAGAGTCATAAAAAAACCTTATTTTACAGATAAAAATCCTGAGACTCAGGGGAGTTAAGAGACGTACCAATTCCAAACAGCTCATTATTATGATGCTGCTTAACAAATGAAGAAACTAGGCATGAGTAGGTAGACAGTGTAATTAATGGCAAAGGCAGGCACTGAGACCTTCACTCTAACTTCTTCCATTTCTACATGTTACCTTTGAGCCCAAGTTTGAACTACACATCTGAGTGCTACCAGAGTGGCCTAAAATTCCTCTAGCCTGTCATGAAATTAGATTTCCTTCTGCAAAGCAGTACTTAGAAAAGTCTTATTTAAAAACATCACCCAGCTACAAATGAAAACCTTCCCAACAGGGAGAAGATGGAACATCTGCCTTCCTTTTGCTTAATAGAACACTGCAGAGCTGCTCTCTGCTTGGGTAAATGCTGTTCAGGTTTTCTTGATTTCTGAATGAGTTCTTAGTATCGCTCTCTTGAGCCCTCCCTCTCTTGGTATTGTCATTGTCTTCCTGCCCAGAATTTTATGTGTAATCGTCTGTTCCACCATTGGCTTTTCTGAATCCAATCTTCCTTGTCTTTTGTAATTATGTAAAGCTGTTCTCTTTACAGGCCACACACTGCAGATATCTAAAACCTGGAGAGAAAACACCCTAATTGTAATTATAATGGATTTCAAATTCTTATTATTCATGTTGGAGAGAAAACATACAGAGAGGTTTCATTACTCATTTTCTTTAAAACTCAGGGAAAAAAATAGTACTTGAACTTATTTTTGGTAGAGCACAGTCTTTAATTTAAAAAAAAATCTTAATTACTTCTACAGATTTTTAAAAACAGAATTCTGTTTTTATGTCTGCCTGAGTGAAAGAAAATTGAGGTCTTTTGGTTGGACCACACAAATATAAGTAAAACCAACCATAGCTCTACCCCAAGTCAACCAATTGACCTGATTCCCTTGGGCCAGACCAAACTTCAAAATCAGCATCATTTTGAAATTCTGAACCCCAGCAGTGGCAAGATTATGAACTGTTGATTATTATGCAGGTCTTGCATTAATCTAATTAAGTAAAATGGAAATCCAATTTCAAGCATTATTGTACACATTTGCATATGACACAAGTAGTCAAAAATCTGTCTGAAGTTAAATGAAGCACATGTACAGTCCCCATCTCGATCTGAACTTGGCTCTTCCGCTCCGTCCCATTTTGAAACACTGCATTCTCAACATCTGCAGACTGCTCATGGCCCGAACATCATTACTAATAGCTACTTGCATTAGTGTTCCCATATCGTGAGCATTAGTAATGAGAAGTAGATATTATCCAAACCTGTGTTTCTGAGGAAAGGATCTTCTGGAACTTTATCAGGAAAAGGAAGAGAAAACAGATGTTGCATTTACTTCCAAGTTAGTTCCTCAGTTTTTAGGATATGGGCAGTAGAAGATAATTTTTTCTTGATACTCATAACTTAAGTATCCCCAAGAGTTCTATTCTGAATCGAACCTCTCAAAAAATACAAGGCATTTTTTTTCTTTTAGCAAAGAAGAGGATGTATGAAAATAGAACAAGAATCCTGAGAGAGCCAGCCTCAGAATATCCTTGTCCCTAAAAATTCTCATGAAATTGTTCACTCATTGTCAACCATTTGTCTTCAACAGAAGAGCCCATGTAGTCAGATCCTGCCTTCTCCATCCATTGCATAGCCCAGTGTGAGCACAGGTAGGATAGGGAGGAAGGTGAGACCTCGTCACAGCACCAGGCTTTCTCAAAGTCCTGGAAAATGACTCCATGTTCCATCTGTTCCTCTCAATTTGATGTTTAAAATGTTCTGGTTAAAGAGCAAGTGTGTAGAACAGAGGAGGAGAAGAGTTCCATTCCCATTCTTTCTGTGCTTTCCGACTTAACAATAGCATATTACAAAAAATAAATAAATAGATAAAGTATAAGAGTGAATTAAATGTGTAAGGAGAGAGAATAATGGGAACAGACACAATAAACAACAGGCATTTATCAAGAACCATGATGCCAGGAAAAAATTGATTGCTTTTATACTAGGAAAGAATTTCAAATGAAGGACTTAAGATATGCATTAGCATTTGAGGTTAAACATTTGACACAGTACCTCAAAAGATAATGAATTAATTCAGAGGAACTTTGGGATAAGATCATTAGGCAGGCTTACAGAACATTTGGCACTGTTCTCAGCACTGTTCAAGGCACATGGTTTGCAAATGGATAAGACACGGTCTCTTGCTCTTAAATAATTCACAGCTAGTGAACAAGAATTGTCTAGGAAACCAGAGAGACTCAGACAATCCCTTTGCCCTGGGGTCAAAATCTAGATTATAAAAATTGGCAAAAGCTCAATGTCTTTTTCTACCTTCTTTCCTGCTTATAAATCATGTTAATGTGCAAAAGTCAGTTAATGAAGGACCTTCCTATGGAAAATGTCACTTCCTACTTACCAGGTCACCATTACCACAGGGTTTGAAGCTTAAGCATTTTAATACTATTGACCTTTAATTTGTGAACACAATAGTTCAGTCTTCTAGCAAATATTTTTAAAGAAATTGGCTAATAATACAGAAATTGTTTTTAAAAAATCCAAACTGGATTCCATCCTTCATTTAAGAATGTATGTATCTGTCTCTTGACTGTGTCCTTCCTTGCCCATAAAATGAGCTTAATATGATATCTGCCTGCCTTACTTGCCTCACAAGGTTTTGAAAGGCTCCAATAATTGAAATTTATGAAAGGTGTTTATAAATAGTGAAATGTCATGTCAACATTAGCAGCTATAATTATACTCATGAAAGCCAAGGTTGCCAAGTTCGTGGGTGAAGTTCTCATGTAGAGACCCACAGGGATGATATGCGTGAGGAAGATCAACAGAAAGCTCAAATAAAAAGAACTCAGTTCATCATGCCCTCAACAGACCAGTGGCCCAAGCAGCACAGTAGACAGCAGAGTGGACTATAATCAAGACACAGAGGATGCTGTCCTGCCTCTGCCATCAGAGGGGCCACTTTGAAGGGAGAGCCAATCTATCTGTGGTTCATGCCTCATAGTCATGCCTCAATGTGCTTTGAGCTCTTCTCATGACAAGCCTGCCATATGTAAACATATAGGACTGCCCTAAAATTAAAGAGTCCATAATACTCAACCTCAGAATGTGATTTGTAGCACAAGATCACAGTTACCCATGGGAAATTTTGTTGGCTTAAATGAATACATTTTCTCTGTCAAATTGGGGTATTGAATAAATAATTTCAGTTCCTTTTGAAAAGGTTCACTTACCAATATTCAGGGTTTTCTCAGTCTATAATACAGATTTGCTGTAAGTCTTTGTACTGACCAACAAAATTCATCTGTGCTTATTTGGAAGAATCCAGGGGCTAGTTGTGCCATCAGAGTTGTTAAAGGAATACAAATAATAAGTTCTTAGCGTGCTTTAGACCCTCACAGTCCATCAGAAATTAGAATAAAATTAGGAACAAACTGAATGATAATGCAGAACTCTTTTTGCATGATCTGGGATAGGCATGAAATATTTTTACTACCTCAATAAATGGTGTTGAGCAACTATCACAGTGCAAGAAACAGAAAATATCCCAAGCATTTCAGTAAGAAGGAAATATAATAGGGAATTAGGTATTCTCAACATAACTGAAGAAAAGAATGCCAGAGAGCTGCCACTGACAGGATTTTGTGCTTCAGAGTCACACGTCCTTAGCTGTGATCCAGGGTCATGGAACTACTGCTGCAACTTCCTGTCATCCCACACCCACAGCTAGTGACCAGAGAGTGGAAAGTGGCACTTGGCTGCTGAAAAAACTTCCATTCTTAAGAGTTGGCTTGTCATCTGACATCTCTAAAGAAAGCCATCCTCCCAATCTCATGCATATATATCTCTCTGCTTCAGCATAAATCATAACTCAAGCTAAAAAGGAACCTAAGAAATGTAGGTTTTAGCCTCCCAGACTCTTTGTATGGATTGACTGGGGGGATAAAAAGGAAGCAGAAGTGAGTGCTGAGTGTAATAAGCCATATGTAGCTCAGCATAAGAGATGCTAGGCAGTATTCTAAGCATTTTGAAAGATTACAAGACAAGTTAGGAATCCTTCTCTCAGGGAGCATTAATTCTAACTAGGAAAACAAGAGATATATGTGAAGAGTTAAACATCAGGAAAAGGGAGTTATTAGTATTCAACACAACGGAAAAGTAGTCATGGGACTGAATATAAAGCTTCACGTGCATTGCAAGTAGTACAAAAATTGGCTTTGTGTTAAGTAAGACAGAAACTACTTGCTTCTCTTTATTAACTCCTAAATCATTTTAGTAATGAGAGCACTGCTGGTATATAAAGGATTGAATGGATATTTAAAACTCTACCAGGGTCAAAGAAGACTCACAACTTTAACTAGTTTACACAGCTCTCAAAGTAGGTGAAAGTTTTAGCAACAATTTAATTGTACAAATACATTCCATCATAAAAAAATGAGAGAGATGTCTCAAAAGGAGGACACGAGATAAAATACGTATCACAGGCCTCACTGGAAACCATCAATAACAACAAAAATACAAGGGACTGACTCCAAGCCCATTGACTACAATAGGCAGCAAGCCGAGGGCCTAGAAGCCAAGGCCACATCTTAGCTTAGTCCAAGACTTCATGAATGCTTTGCTATTATATGAGAAATCACAGAGATGTTTTCTGGTCTTTGAGTCTTTCAGTTCTGTGTTGAGTTTGTCTTTTGAGGTACCTATGGCCAGAGATTCCCCAGTGGTCTGTCTGCAAATGTGCTCAAGGCAGGAAAGAGGAACGGTACTATGAGCTGGAAGCTATGGCTATTGTGCTTTAAATAATGTGTGACAATCCCATCATCTATAAAAACAAAATTACACCATTTGGAGCACAGTAAAATTTGCTCCAACTGTAGGTAGACATCATTTCTTGGCTGGAAGGAATCATCATAATTTCTGAATCAGTATTCCATAGTATGTGTGCTATTTTTGAATTATACATATTAGAGGAAAATATTCCATCTATAGTCAAATCCCTGTTTTTAGAATTTCTTTCTCATTTTCTTTTCCTTAAATTTCTTTCTTCCAGGATTTCATTCCTTTTAACTCTACCAATTTTTTTTTTAAAAAACAACTAGTGTTCAGAAAGAAGAAATAAAGTTTCCAGGATAATTCCATCAATATTCTTGGTTGTATGACAGACTGACTTTGGATCAAAACCAATATAAGTAAAAGATCTTTAAAGGGGCATTTCTAATTTTGAATATTTAAGCATAATTCAATTCCACAAATATATTCTGAGTTCCTACCGCACACCAGGCACCAAAGTAGGCAATGGGGACTCAGAGATGTGCAAGATACAGTCCCAGCCCTCAAAGAGATCACTCCTCTGAAGGACAAGGACACATACCAAAAGAAGGAAATCATACTTGGGTGGCATAAATGCTATAGGGGGCTAGTGCCTGAACCTGAGGAAGCTTCTGCAAGGAGCAATAAGCTAGTCAGAAAAGGCTTCCTAGAAAAAGTCTGCACTTTTAAGTAGAGAGAGGATCTTAAATGTGCTGGAGTCTTCCCATAAGGACAGAGGGTAGTAACACATTAAAGACTGGTTCTGAGACTCCCATATAGATGGTGTACTATAGAGGAGGCACTCTCAGATCATCACTTCTAAGAGAGTAGAGGAAACAGAACTATGCAAAAGGCAGAGGTTGAAATGTGAAGCTGTTGCAAGAGAGGGCTCAGCTGACCCCAGAGTGAGCTCTGAAGCTTGCTGGTCCTTCAGAGAGGCCCTGCACTGGGACAGAGGACCAGGCCTTTGTAACTCTGATGTCAAATAGTCACTGATGCAGCAGCCTTAAAAGGGGGGAGGTCAAAACTCATGTGGGACAACTCCCCATCAGAGGGCAATCCCTGGTGAGGTACCCACATGTGAGCTGCCAGTGGCCAACATAAACAGAAGCTAGGGGTGAGGTTGGGCCGCTCCACAGAGACAAAGGGATCAGCACCAGAGTGGCCCTGTGGGTATGAAAACCCACTCCCAACAGGTCATTGTCCATTGGTCTCTTTCATTTCTCCATGGTATCCTTGGAAACTGGATAAGCCACAATGTTGGCAAAAATCCTGAGTCTTCCGTTAACACACAGTATTTATTTGGACCCCACCCTTCATTTTGGGCCTTTCCACCAAATGGATGCTATGGCCTGATGACAAGTTCAGGAAAGGGCTTATTTCAAGAGATTCACTGCTCCTGAAATTAAGAACTTTCCTCCAAACGTGAAAGATCTGTCACCATTATGGACTTCATCAGAAACCTAGTAACAAATCTCTCACCCAGATCACTGTTACCCTGTTCAAGGTAGTCAGTTTTTGGCAACTCGTACTTAATACCATTTGGAAACTGCTCTCTGGGAATTAATTTCAAAGCCTATGAAGAAAATGGTGGTGAAGAAAATTTTGAGCCCACATAAAAAATGGGTTCAAATTCTAACATTACCATGTATTTGCTACTTATCCTTAGCCAAAATTTTTAAACTTTTCTGAATATCCCTTTTATTTTTTCTCCTATAAGGACTGTGATAATAACTACTGCCATGGAACTATTGTGAGAATTAGATGAGAACATAAAAGATACTGTGAAAAGTTTCATTTTTTTATTTTGTTTTATTCCTCATTTCCTCATCTTTTCTCAGTCAATGAGGAGTGTCAGAAAAGGGGAAGCTGTCACAAGAGGTTTTTACCTTTTTTAAAAAAACTTTTGCAGCCTTTATTTTCTCCCCCACCCTAGCACTGCTGGGCCTGCAAGTTTGTGTGGGGCCATGGATGCGGGTCTCTATTCTGCAGGATGGGGGTTGTGTTGTCAAGAATAAGGCCTGCTTTAAGAGATGCCAAGTGAAATTTAGAAGACGACGAGAGGGTAAAACTGGTTACTATGCTCGGAAACACTTGGTGATCCAGGATAAAAATAAGTACAACACACCCAAATACAGAAAGATAGTTCATGTGACTAACAGAGACATTATTTGTCAGATTGCTTATGCCCATATAGAAGGGGACATGATAGTCTGCACGGCTTATGCACATGAACTACCAAAACACGGTGTGAAGGTTGGCCTGACAAATTATGCTGCAGGATACTGTTCTGGCCTACTGCTGGCCCGCAGGCTTCTCAATAGGTTTGGCATGGACAAGATCTATGAAGGCCAAGTGGAGGTGACTGGTGATGAGTACAATGTGGAAAGCATCGATGGCCAGCCTGGTGCTTTTACCTGCTATTTGGATGCAGGCCTTGCCAGGACTACCACTGGCAATAAAGTTTTTGGAGCCCTGAGGGGAGCTGTGGATGGAGGCTTGTCTATCCCTCACAGTACCAAACGATTCCCTGGTTATGATTCTGAAAGCAAGGAATTTAATGCCGAAGTACATCGGAAGCATATCATGGGACAGAATGTTGCAGATTATGCGTTACCTAATGGAAGAAGATGAAGATGCTTACAAAAAACAATTCGTTCAATACATAAAGAACATCACTCTAGACATGATGGAGGAGATGTATAAGAAAGCTCATGCGGCTATCTCATAACCCAGTCTATGAGAAGAAGCCCAAGAGAGAAGTTAAAAAGAAGAGATGGAACCGTCCCAAAATATCCCTCACCCAGAAGAAAGATTGGGTAGCTCAAAAGAAGGCAAGCTTCCTGAGAGCTCAGGAGCGAGCTGCTGAAAGCTAAACCAACCGATTTTATATGAGTATTTCTTGATTTAAAACAATACACTTATTCATTAAGCAACAAAAAAATAAAAAATAATAAAAACCTTTTGTATATGGGAATAATTTTACATTTACAGAATTATTGCAAAGCTAGTAAGAGGATTTCCACGTGTCTCACGCCCAGTTTCTCCCATTAACATCTTATAGTTGGAGGGTACATTTGTTAGACCTAATGAACCGAACATACCGATTGACTAAAGTTCACAGTTTATTCTTATTTCCTCAGTTTTTACTCAATGTTCTTCTCGTGTTCCAAGTTGTCTCCCTTCCCCCATTTGTTTATGACTGTTAAGTAGCCAAACATCTTTGGAAATAATATTTAGTAAATAAGGTAGGTAATAGAATTTATTTTCAAAAAGGTGCTAGCAATATAATAAATAAAAGAAGAAGCTGTGCGTGGCTTATAAACTGACCTTTAGAGCCATTTCCAAAAGAGACTTTCAAAAATGTTTTCAGCCCCAGCACATTGCTGGGCTCAGCGCTGGTTCCCAAGTTCAGGGTGTGCGAGCAGCAGGCCTCATTGTTTTGTGAACAAACTTAGCAGGTTCTGTTTATAAGGCAACATTTTTGTAATTATTCTCACCTTCACCCCATACTACCAATACTCTTTCCAACCTAAGCAAAAATTACAGTTGGGACACAAAAGGGTCCCCAAAACATATTTTAAGAGATTGGAATCCCAAGAATCAGCCTTTTGGACTCCTAATGTAAACTTGGGCATCCACAGATAAAATACCACAGTGAAAGGCATCTCTATTACATTGTAAGTTCACAGTCTCTTCTTTTAATTTTAACAAAATAAATTTAATAAAAATATAACTTGTTAGTAGTGGCGGTTCCCTCCTGAGAGACTTGTCCATACATATTTGGTTTGAGGTTAAAGTAGGTTATGGGTTGCATTAGAAGTTTGTGGAGTTGTTTTGACTTAATAACAACATATTACTCTGCAGAGACCATGTTTTGAAAGCCATTCTCACAGGTCCGTATTTGGCCTTTTGCATAGTTAATGTGGCCTCAATATAGAATATGCATGTGGCTGGCCAAGGGGATGAAGTATTCAAATCACTCAAGCATGTTATAGTTAAGGATTAACAAAATCTCCCTCTATGCTCCAGAGTAATTAAAATATGCAGCGTGGACAGAGCTGAGAATTGGGAACGCACCTGAAATTTTATGAAGATTCATTAAACCATCAAAGATAATCCTAAGCAAAACATACTTCTCTGTTTACTCCCTTGGTTTTATGCGAAAAAAGAACTCTTTGCTTACTTGCCCCCCACAAAAGTGAACTTGTTGGACTTCCTTCTTTTACTTTAACGATCAAGAACACGTAACTCATTTTGCATAGCCGTTGCCTTCAAATTACAAATTCTGTGCTTCCATGTTCTAGAAATACAACAACTTTTGGCCTATAGAGCTATTAAAATCTGGCAGTAAACCTAAAGGAAGTGGAAAATATACAGCTTTTCTTACTTTAAAAAGAGAATTAAAATTATTCTGAATGCTTTTGTGGGAGAAGAAATCTCAGACCCTCTACCCTGAGCCTTTATGCTGCCTTCTATGGCATGTTACTAACAAGGCTAGTGTCTCCTCTAAAGTACACGTTACATTGATTTCTGACTATAAGTCTATGCTTCACCCCAGTCATATAGCAGATACACTGATATAGCAGACATGTACTCGGAGGAGAGAGAAGTGTTCCACTGTTCTGTTGTTTCTCTTAACCCTGATGCTCTGATAACTCCTTTCCAACGCTTCCCAAGAAATCTATATCCAACAAGGAAAGAAATAGTAGTTAAAGAAAATCAGAGAGAAAAGAAAAGATGATGTAAATGAACAGGTGTCATTAATGCAGAAAACTACTGGGACAATACTTTGTAGAATTATTAACAATTTGTAAACTTTAAGTATTTTTAATAAAAAGGAAGTATTTTCCACTGATAAATTGGAATAGGGAATGGGGTCCATTTTACCTTTTCTTTGTCACCACCTACATGGATGGACACATTTCAGTGGCCACATGGAAGGGCACTGAGTTTATGGGCCCTACTCACAGTAAGTCTGTATTTCTTTTTAAGAAAACCAATGTGTTGTTTCATTTAGCATAATTTTTCCAAAGTTCATTCATGTTGTCTCATACTGCAGAATTTCCTTCTCTTTTATGGCTGAATAACTTTTTTTTTTTTTTTTAACTTACTGTTCGGGATTCATTGAGGTTACAAGCAACCAGGTTTCACTGATTGCATTTGTTAGGTAAAGTCCCTCTTACAATCGTGTCTTGCCCCTAAAAGGTGTGGCACACACCAAGACCCCACCCTCCTCCCTCCTTTCCTCTCTCTGCTAATCCCTTCCACACTCCTCCCTCCTTCTTCCTCTCTCCACTCACCCCCTCCCCTTGTCATTAATTGTCCTCATATCAAAACTGAATACAGAGGATTCACATTTCTCCATTCTTGTGATGCTTCACTAAGAATAATGTGTTCCACTTCCATCCATGTTAATATGAAGGCTGTAAAGTCTCCATTTTTTTAATGGCTGAATAGTATTCCATGGTATACATATACCACAGCTTATTAATCCATTCCTGGGTTAGTGGGCATTTAGGCTGTTTCCACATTTTGTCAATTATAAATTGAGCTGCAATAAACAGTCTAGTGCAAGTGTCCTTATGGTAAAAGAATTTCTTTCCTTCTGGGTAGATGACCAGTAATGGGATTTCAGGATCAAATGGGACGTCTAGCTTGAGCTCTTTTAGGGTTCTCCATACTTCTTTCCAAAAAGGTTGTATTAGTTTGCAGTCCCACCAGCAGTGTAAAAGTGTTCCCTTCTCTCCACATCCATGCCAGCATCTGCAGTTTTGAGATTTTTGTGATGTGGGCCATTCTCGCTGGGGTTATATGATATCTCAGGGTGGTTTTGATTTGCATTTCTCTAATAAGTAGGGATGATAAGCACTTTTTCATATGTTTGTTCAGCATTCGTCTAACTTTCTATTATGTGTCTATAGCAAATTTTCTTTATCCATTCATTAATGATGGCCATTTAGGTTATTTCTAAATCTTGGCTATTGGGAATAGTGCTACAATGAATGTGAGAGTGAATGCTGATTTCAATTCTTTTTAATAAAAAACACAGAAAGTGGGATTTCTGGAGCCCATGGTAGTCCTGATGTTAATTTTTTAAGGCACCTCCATAATTTTTTCCATGGCAGCAGCACCATTTCTCATTCCCACCAGTAAGGAAAGAGTTCCCTTCTCTTCATAGTCTCACCAACACTTGCTACCTTCTATTATAGCTATCCTATAGTTTTCTATAATAGCTATCCTACCAGATACGAGGCAATATCTCATTGTGGTTTCATGTGCATGTCTCTGATAATTAGCAATCTTTTCATATACTTCTTGGCTGTTGAGGCTCAAAAAACAATCTCCCAAGTGAAGGCCTCAGAAGGAAGCTCAGAAACAAAGTTTTTCTCTGACCTTCTCCTGCCCTCTTGTCTCGCAGAATCATTCTTCCTTGAGACAAAGTATAGGAACTAGAATTGCTCTTTTCCAAGGCAGGTCATAAAAACCAGAACCCCTTTTCCCCAAAGCCAGGCATAAAACCTAAGGAATTACTCTAACTCTACCCCTACCTTTCTGTGTAACACTAGCCATAAAGAAATTCTCTGCCCTAACGTTTGATTGTAGGGCACAAGACCTCATTCCAGAAATGGCCCTGCCCCATACTCAGGAGAAATGCTTGTTCAGAGAAGCCAAAAATAATCAGGATAGACAGGCCTCATTAGATCTTACCTTTTTTGTCTAATCACATCCCTACATGACTAAGCATAAAACCAAATAGCCTCCCCTATATCGTTGGGTCTTCAGTCTGAAGGATCTTATGTTACATAAAATTATGATCAAATAAATCTGTAACACTTTTCTCTTGTTAACCTATCTTTTGTTATGTGGGGTCATTTTTCACCCTTAAAATGGGATGGAAATAAAAGGGATCACCCTTTTTTTGCCCCAAATGACCATTTGTGTCTTTTTTGGAAAAAGTGTCTATTCTAGTACTTTGACCATTATATTTGTCATCAGGGTTTTTTGCTAGGCAAAATAAGCCAGTCACAGAAGGACGAACACTGTAGGCTTCCACTTACATAAGGTATCTAAAGTCATCAAAGTTTAGAAGCAAAGAATAAAATGGTGGCAATCAGGAGCTGGGGTGGGAGGGTGGCGAGCAATGGGTAGATACTGAACAATAAGTATAAAATTTCAATTTTTCAAGATAAGTTCTAGAGACCAGCTATATAACATTGTACCTGTACGTAACAATAGCTGCATTGTACACTTGAAATTTAAGAGAGTAGCTCTCATGTTAAGTGTTCTTACCATAATAAAATAAAATAATACATATTTTTAAATTTTAAAAAAGTAAAATAAAAGAGAAACCATGTAAATTGGCTGTTCCCCTACCCAATGAGAGAGATGACTGTCAAGGAGAGCTGAGTAAACAGAGGTGTGGGCCAGGCCCATACAGTTCTACAGGCTGCAGTACACATTCAGATCTTATTGAAATAATTCGTAAGACTCTCCTGGTTGTTTCTAATGTCTACAACTAGACATTAAGCAGCTAACATAAAAGCAGTTGTCAGTAAAGCTGATACCTTGAAGGAAAAGTCATCATCAGCCCAGAATAAAAGAAAGAGAGGAGACTCACCCCACAGTATTGCATGCAGAACTTGTTTGCCATACCCATTATCTGTATTGGGGGAGTGTGGCTTTGGCCATATTTGTATGATTAAGAAGCTAATGAATCACCTTGCAGTAGCTGACCTCCAGATTAGAACTGCTTGATAGTTCCCATCAGAGTCAGTGGTTTGCAAAATACAGCTGTTAATATGCGGCCAATGCAATAAGCTCTGTTTACTAGGAGCTTGTATAAAAACATATGAAAAATAATAATAATACAACTTAGCTGTCTAACTATTAAACAGTTGTAATATTTATAAATAAAGATTTCTAATTTATGGAGTATTTTTCCTTAATATATTGTCCCACAGACATAGGATTCTATGCTTAATAGCAAATTCAATTGCTTTTCAAATTCTTCATCTCCAAGTTCTCCTTTCCCGTGGCAGAAACTTAGGCACAGTATTCATAATATGAGAGATTTTAAATGATGATACTATAAATACTTTGGCACCATCACTGCTTATTGACGTAAATGAAATGGACTGTTATTATTTAGAAATCCAATATTCATCTCTCAGGACTAAACTAAATTGAAAACTAGAAAGGAGAACAGGTTTCCAGTCAAAACTGGCCCCTTAGTTCTTTGTACTCACAAAAGTAAGAGTTACAAGCTTTGTTCCATGGAAAGCAACAGCAGGCTACAGTTTTGAGGCTGAGCTCAAATCTCCTCCAATTCTAGCCAGGCAATTTTAATAGCATCCCATAGCTCCTGTACCTCATCAGTGAAATGAAGTTTCACTCTTTCCTGTGTGGGTCATTTCAAAAACTGAATGGGAAATTGCATGTAAAAGAATTTATCAGCAATGAGCACTCGTTTGATAAATATTTTTAAATACAAATCTATCTCTTCTTAACTTTTCAACTTGCCAAGAACAAATAGAAGCCAAGAAATGTCTTTTGATCTGGACAGGGGCAGCCTCATGACTGCGATACCCTTCCTGTCTTGAATTTATTCTTCATCTCTTCCTAATATCATGGAATATCCATCTCCATGAACCACTTTAGTAAACATTTTTGGGGTTTTATAGTTTATAGTTTTATAGCTGGGATATCCAAAGACTCTCAATGAAAGATAAAAGCGTATTAGTAGTTAAAACGGACGTTTCCTGAGAGCAACAGAAAGGAAGTACTCGTCTCTACAACACTGGAGCACATTGAAATAGACACATGGGAAGTGTTCTGAGACATCTGCTGGGAAAAGAAACGTCTAATCAGTCACTCTGCCTCATCTTGAAAGTTCAGTTAATATTAATAACACCTGCTTCCAACATTATTGAAGAGACTAAGTAAGAGAAGGTGAAAACATCTGCAACAGTAGCTAGCCCACACGTGGCCAGCTTATTTGAATCTCAAGCTTTCCCGTATAGCTGGCGAGCTGATAAAACATCCTTCCTCAAAATTGTCTGCCAATCCAGATGTGTCTGGCATCCATCCAATGTATTAATATGAGTGATTTACACTACATTCAGATCTTCATACATGTATATAAACACTACCTTAGGGGCTCGGCGCCTGTGGCTCAAGCGGCTAAGGCGCCAGCCACATACACCTAAGGTGGCGGGTTCGAATCCCCAGCCCGGGCCCGCCAAACAGCAATGATGGCTGCAACCAAAAAATGGCCGGGCGTTGTGGTGGGCGCCTGTGGTCCCAGCTACTTGGGAGGCGGAGGCAGGAGACTC